>PVLD010000396.1:246256-296361 GCA_004027595.1 Dinomys branickii | reverse complement strand
GTATATATACTTAAGCTCCTTCTATCCATAAACTAACCAAGGTATAGGTAGTATCAATTCCTTATTTTGTACATCAGATGATTGAATGTTAGCTTCAAAGAATGTTCAAGATGACACTCAGAGTAAATGGCAGAACAGAGACGGAAACTCGCGTCTGAATTCAGAGTTCACACATACTGATGTTTTCTGTGATTACATATTACGAATATTTGGTCTGGCAAAAATGAACCAGAAGAAAGATAACACTGAAATAACATAGCTCTGTGCATGTCCAAGCTGTGGACACATTTAATTGGGAGGATCAAGGAGGCAAGGTCAGACCTTTAAGGCAACATTTTTCATAAGGACTATATATTGTGGAGGACAAAGATTAACTATAGAAAAGAATGGAGAAGCAAATATTGTGCTTTCATACAATGAATTCCTATTCAGTGAAAGAGAGGAGCAGGCTAATGATTAAATGAATAATGTAAATGCATCTTGCTAAATGAAGAAAGGCACACTGTGTATTTTATTCCATTCATATAACTTTCCTTAAAAGGAAATACATAGAGTAGGCAAGGTATGAGTGGAATGGAAAGTTGTTGCAGGAGAAAGTGGTTGAATGAAGTAAAGGAATTGTTCTGTATTGGAATAGAGAGATGGATACTTAGCTGTACCTATGTATACATACCTGTATCTAAATTTGTGTCAAAAGCAATAAAATTTAAACCAGTTGTAGTAAGTGGTGGATGCCTATGATCTCAGGGCTCAGGGAGGCTGACACAGAAAGATCACAAGTTGGAGGCAGCATGGACACTGTCTCAAAGTAAAAAAGATAAAGAGCTGGGAAGGTGTATGTCCATGTAAAAGCCCTAGTTTCAATAACCACTACCAAATACCCAAAAAGCATAAACATAATCTATGGAACTTGTCAGACACTCATGGGTCTAGTGATACAACATACACAGTATGAGAACTCAAGGATAACAGATAATCTATTAACCACTGTTACTCTCCTATTATTGTTCGGAAATTTTCTTTTACTTTTTTTCATTAAAATAAAATATTATTTTTTATTTTAAAAGTAAAAGAATGAAAACATATTAACAAACAGACAACCATGATGTTTTCAGATCTTCTGGGAAATACCGAGAAGGGGAATAGCTGGTTTGAATGGAACCTCTAGACCTAGTTTGCTGAGAAATCTCCAAACTGCTCTCCACAGTGGTTTCACCAGTCTGCAATCCCACCAGCAGTGCAGAAGAGTTCCTGTTTCTCCACAGCCCCATCAGCATTTGTTATTGGTTGATTTCTTAATACTAGCCATTCTTACTGGGATGAGACGAAATCTCAATGTTGTTTTAATTTGCATTTCTCGAATGACTAATGATGTTGAACATTTTCTTGGTATTTGCCATTTGCAATTTTTTATCTGAGAAGTGTGTATTCATTTCAGATGGCCATTTTAGGATTCGGTCTTTGAATTTGGACAGGTTCATGCTTTTTGATTCTTTGTATGTTCTACATAGAAGACCTTTGTCTGAGGGACAGCCAGCTAAGAATTTTTCCCAATGTGTGGGTTTTCTTTTTACTCTGCTGGTGGTTTCTTCCGATGTGCAAAAACTTTCAGTAAGATGAGGTCTCAGTTTTTGATTCTTTCAAGTATTTCCCACGCAGTTTGGTTTTTGTTCATGAACTCTGTGCCTACTCCTATGTCTTCAAGGTTTTTACGTACTTTCTATTCCAATAGATTTAGGGTTTCTGTTTTAATATTGAGATCTGTGATCCATTGTGACTTGAGTTGGGTGCATGGTGATAGATTTTGGTCTATTTTCAGTCTTCAGCAAGTGGCAAGCCAATTTTTCCAGCACCATTTATTACAGAGGCTGTCTTTCTTCCAGTGCGATTGTTGGGCCCCTTTATCAAAGATTGGGTGGCTGAGTTTGTGGTTGTGGCTGCATCTTCTGGTCTGTTCCGTTCATCCTCAGGTCTGTTTTTTAGCCAGTACCAGGTTATTTATTACAGTAGCTTTGTGGTATAATTTTAGGTCAGGGATTGTGATTCTACCTGACTTGTCTTTGTTGCCCAGGATTGCTTTTACTATTCTGGGTCTCTTCTGGTTCCAGATGAATTTAAGGCATGTTTTCTCTAGATCTGTGATGTATGCTAATGGTAGTTTAATAGGAATTGCATTGAATCTGTACAACAATTTTGGTAGTATGGCCATTTTCATAGTGTTGGTTCTTCCTATGCATGAGCAAGGAATATTTTTCCATTTACTGAAGTCCTCTTCAATCTCTTTTTTCAAAGTACTGTAGTTTTCCTTGAATAGATCTTTTATTTCTTTTAGATTGATTCCTAAATATTTCAATTTTTTGGATGCTACTGTGAAAGATATGGTTTCCTTAATTTCTCTCTCAGTCTGTTTGTTGTTTTTGTGCAGGAATGCTATTGATTTTTGAGTGCTGACTTTGTATCCAGCTACACTACTGAATTTGCTGATATTCAAGGAGTCTTCTGTGGAGTTTTGGGAGTCTTCCATATAAAGTATCATGTCATCTACAAATAGTGATAATGTCACTTCCTTTCCTATCCTTATTCCTTTTATTTCTCTCTCTTGTCTAATTGCTCTGGCTAATGCTTCCAGAACTATGTTGAATAGGAGTGGTGACAGTAGACATCCTTGTCTTGTTCCTGACTTTAAAGTGAAAGCTTTTCGTTTTTGTCCACTTAGTATGATGTTAGCTGTTGGTTTGTCATAAATGGCTTTGATCAGATTGAGGTAAAGGCCATCAGTTCCTATTTTCTCTGGATTTTTTTTATCATGAATACATATTGGACTTTGTCAAATAGCCTTTTCCAATTCTATTGAGATGATCATGTAGTTTTTGTCTTTGACTCTATAGATATGGTGTATTACATTGATTTGCAAATATTGAACCATCCCTGCATGGCTGGAATGGATCTATCTTGGTCATGGTGTATTATTTTCTTTATGATTTTCTGTATTCTACTTGCTAGTATTTTCTTGAGTATCTTTGCATCTATGTTCATTAGGGAGATTGGTCTATAGTGCTCTTTCTTGGTTATGTCTTTATCAGGTTTTGGTATCAGTATAATGCTTGTCTCTAGAAATGAGTTAGGGATAATTGCTTCCCTTTCAATTTCATTGAAGAGTTTGAAGATTGTTGGCTTTAAATCTTCTCTGAATATTTTATAGAATTCTGCTATGAATCCATCAGGGCATGGGCAGTTCTTTGTTGGTAAGTTTTTAATTACATTTTCAATCTCATTAATTGATATAGGGTTCTTCAGGATTTTTATATCTTCCTGATTCAACTTTGGTAATTTGTGTGTATCTAGGAATCTGTCCATTTCTTCTGAGTTTTCTATCTTATGGTAGTAAAGATTTTCAAAGTAGGAATTAATGATCTTTTGAATTTCTGTGGGATCTGTAGTGATTACATCCTTTTTATTCTTTGTTGCATGAATTTGAGATCTTTCCTTTCTTTTCTTGATAAAGTTGCCTAGGGTTTTATCAATTTTATTTATTCTTTCAAAGAATCAACTCTTTGATTCAGTTATTTTTTGTAGTGTTTTCTTTGTCTCAATTGCATTAATTTCTGCCCTGATCTTTATAATCTCCTCCTTTGTTTGGGCTTTGGGCTTCACTTGTTCTTTTTCTAAAAGTTTGAGGTGCAGCACTAGGCTATTTATTTGTTCTCTCTCTGTTTTTCTTACGTGTGAGTTCACCACTATAAATTTCCCTGTGAGAACTGCTTTCACTGCATCCCACAGAGGCCAGTAGGTTGTATTTGCATTTTTGTTTGTTTGTAGGTATTTTAAAATTTCTTCTTTAATTTCTTCTGTGACCCATTGGTTGTTAAGAAGGTTGTTGTATAATTCCCAAGTGTTTATGGAGTTTTTGGAGTTCCTTTTGTCACTAATTTCCAATTTCATTGCACTGTGTTCAGAAAATATGCATGGGATAATTTCAGTTCTTTTGCATTTAGGTAGATATGCTCTATGGGCTAGAATACAGTCTATTTTAGAGAAAGTCCCATGTGCAGCTGAGAAAAATGTGTATTCTGGTGTTGTGGGGTGGAACACTCTGTATCCATCTACTAAGTCCATGTGTTCACCCATTTGGTTCAGGTCTGTTATTTCTTTCCTGATTTTTTTGTCTACTTGACCTGTCTCTTTGCGTCAAAGGGGTGTGTAGGTCCCCTATCACAATAGTGTTCTATGTTATTTGGTTTTTCATGTTTGTAAGATTTGACTTATATAGTTTGGTATACATGTTTAGGATTGCTATCTCTTCCTCTTACAGTTTTCCCCTAACTAGTATGTAGTGACCTTCTTTATCTCCTTTGATTCTTTTTCATTTGAAGCTTATGCTGTCTGCAATCAAAATAGTTACCCCTGCTTTTTTCTGGGAACCTGTTGCATGGAGAATTGTTTTCCATCCTTTGACTCTCAGTCTATGGATTTCCTTTTGAGTAAAGTGTGTTTCCTGTATACAGCATATGGTGGGACTTTTTTTCTTAATGTACTCTGTCAGTCTCGTTCTTTTGACTGGTGAGTTGAGGCCATTTACACTAATGGTCATAACTGACATAAGTTGGCTTGTCATGCTGTTTCCTTGCTGTTGCTTTCCTACTTTTGCTATCTGTGTAATTGCTTGCCCTGCTTGAGGGTTCTTTTCTATTGTTGTTCTTGAGATTCTGTTCTCTTTTTTCTCTGTCTAGAATGTCTTTTAGCACTTTTTAAAAGTTTCATTTTACACTCATGAAGTTCTTCAGTTCTTTGTCATGGAAATGTTTTATTTCTCCATTGAATTTGAAGGATAGTTTTACCGGATACATCAGTCTGGGTTGGAAGTTGTTTTGTCTCAGAATCTGTAATACCTCGCTCCAAGCTCTTCTTGATTGCATGGTTTGTGTTGAGAAGTCTGCTGTGATTCAGATGGGCTTTCCTTTATAATGATCTCTTTCTTTTCTCTAGTAGCTTTTAATATTCTGTTCTTTTGCTGGATGTCTGAGATCTTGTTATTATATGTCTGGGTGTGGTTTTATTTTGGTTATGGCGCTGGGGATATAGCTCAGTGGAATAAGTGCTTGCCTAGCAAGCGCAGCGTCCTGAGTTCAATCCCCAGTACCGCAAAAAAAAAAAAAAAAAAAAAAAAAAAATATATATATATATATATATATATATTATTTTGGTTATGGATAGTTGGATTACTCTATGCCTCATTTACATGTACATCACAATCTTTTACCACGATTTGGAAAGTTTTTGCTATTATTTCCGAAAATATTCTTTTTATGTCATTTATGTTGCCTCCCGCTGTTTCATTGACTCCTATTACTCAGACATTGTTCTCTTTGCTTCTTCTTGCAGCTGTTGGATTGATTTTTCCTGGATCCTTGATGATTTTAAGAAATCCTTCCTTTCATGATCACTAGCTGCCATGCTGTCTTCAAGATCTGAAATTCTATCTTTGGCTTCATGCCAGTGGTTTTGCAAGCTTTCAGTGGAAGTTTTGATTTCCTGGAAATCTCTTTGAGTCTGTTTCATGCACTCTAATTCATTCCTAAATTACTCATGTAATGTTTCCATCCATTGCTTAAGTTCCTTTATTTTTTTTAATTTGTTTCTTCTCTAGATGTGTGGAGCATTTCTTTCATTATTATTGTTATTTCATGTTTTGCCTGAGAGATTATTTCTGATCTAATCTCATGTATGCCTGATAGGGCTGTTTCTTTACTTTAGATGTGATCATTTCAGAGATTTCAGGTATGTGGCTTCCAAGTTCTCCTGTATCACTGTCTCCTGGACTTGTTCTGGGTGGAGGTGAGTTCTGATACTGCATTTTGCTCCTACTTCTTGTCATTTTGTTTGTCAAATGAAAAGTGCTGAGCTACAAGCTACCCAGGCAGCTCACCAAAGGACTCTAGGGCCCTAATTTGATATTTGGAAATCAAACTTACACCAAGATTATAGCAGGCTGTGGACCACTGAGCCCAGGATCCCTAGGAAATTGCTGGTGTGCACAGCTCAGATCACAACTGTGATGGTGGGGGAATGCTGGCCTTCGGTACCAAGGTCTCCAGGCCATGTATGGAAAACTTACAGGCCTCAGCCGTAGATCCGATGGTGGCCAGACAGGGACCACCGTTTTAAGGATCTTCAGGTAGCTGGTCAAGGGAAAACAGGCCTCACTTCCCAACCTAGAGTACCACAGAGCCTGGGGATGCTCCCTTGCAGCCGGCCTTACCTGCCAACAGAGAGTTCCACAGAGATGGACTGTCCAGGCACCACTTCCCTGGGCTGAGCTCCTTCTCTGTCCCAAAGGAGCAGGGTGGAGCACATACCTGTAATAAATATTTAAAAAGAGATAAAGTGGAACTAAACATTTTAAGAAACAGTGGCAAAAATAAATCTCAAAGCTGTTGAAGGGAATAAATATTCAGACTCAGGAAACCAAAACGATCCCCAAATAGCATTACAAGAAAAATGCTTATATCCATACATAAAATTAAGTGATCAAACATCTAAAATTCTGAGATTAACAAATGAATGCTGACTAATCACTCATCCTTATGGAACTGTCAGGGAATTTTTCAGAAGATATCTTATGGAACAGAGGGAATGGAAAGATATTCTGTCAGCCCATTCAGTGGTCCAAGGGAAATTTTGACAGGTGAGGTCCCCCGGTTAAAGAACACAAATGTGCAAGACAGCAGCAACAACAGCGGCAGCATAGAGCAGGGCAGAGCCCAAGAGTGCAAGAGCAGGCTGGATATTTATTGCATAATCTTTTTTTTTTTTTACATATTTTATTTGAAAAATTAAAAAACCCCGACAAAACAACAATGAAGACAAAATCAAAACAACACCAGAACAACAAAAATGATACACGACCTCAAGAAGAAATGATAGAAATTACAATGGTTGCTGTATTAATACTGTAATCTTCAATGAAGTTGCTCAGTCCACTAGACATAAGAATGTAAGATCAATCAAACAAGGAAAGACAGTAACAGTAAAAATAATAATAATAGTAATTTTTAAAAACATTGGAAATGATGTAGAGCTTCTCCATACAAAATGGTAGGAGTTCAACAATGGTTCTTACACTAGATGTTGTTTTCAGATCAGTCATTCTGATTACCAAATTCAAGCATGTAAAAGTGGTCAAGAAAAAAAATTGTAAGCATTGACTGTTTCTCTCAATAAACTACATACATTACCAATACATCTATTCAAGCTATCCTTATGTATACATATAAATTTTGTTTTTCATTTAAAAAAACTAACATAACAAAAACAAATACATAAACAAAACAGCACAGAGAACAATAAAAATAAGAAAGAATTTAAAACCATGGTGATAGGGTATCAACAATAGTTGTTATACCACACAATGTCTTCTTCAAAATGGTTGCACATATAACCAAACATAGGTATGCAAGACTGAACAAACAATTAAACATTAAATTTTCCTTTCAATAAACCAGCAGGTATTAGTAGTAAAATTATCCCTATTTCTTCCCTCTTCGTTCTTTCTTTTTCCTCTCCTCTCCTTCTTCTCAGTTGCTCCTTCCTATTTGAGCAGTTTCTATTCCCTTTCACAATATCTATTATACCTTTCAGATTTTATTTACTCTTTCAGGTTCTTATAGTAGGGAAGAAATATGATGTTTACCCAGCTGAATTTGATTTATTTCACTAATGAGTAGGGTCTCTAGTTGCATCCATTTACCTATAAAAGCCTCTAGTTTATCTTTCTTTATAGCTGAGTAATACTCCCTTGTATAAAAATACCATATCTTTTTTATTCTCTCCTCAGTTGACGGACATTTGGGTTGTTTCCCAGATTTAGCTATTCCAAATTGTGCTGCTATAAACATAGGTGCACATATTGTATAATTCTTACACAGGTTATTATCACACATTTACATTCTTGTATAGTACCACAACCATTGCATGCATATGCATGCTCAGTCATGGTTATATAACTATGTCCTCCCTACTGTGCATTTGCCCTAGGCAAGTGGGGTCACATCCTTAGGTTTCCTCAGATACCCTGAGCTTTGAAGCAGTTTGAGTGATTCCCCACTTTCCACCCTGACAAAGGTCTGGGGTAACAGGCACAAGTACCTCCTTGTTGTAGTTGACAAATCAAGAACCACTTGGTGTTGTAAAACACTTTTTTTCTTGAGAAGTTTCATCCATCAGCAACATCAAAGCATAGTTCATAACATTCAAGGCCTGGACCATATGTTGAGCAAGGGCTTTGACTTGGAAGGCTAGGTCTATGGTCTATGTATCTGACCTGATCCTGGTCAGATACTATTTTTAGCAGTATCAACAGTTAATTTTTGTGGTCAGATGCTATTCCTAATAGTTAACCATTGTAATGCCTGGTCAAGGCATCTGGCAAGTCATTTGCAAGCAAGAAGAGGGACTTATGTCCTGAAACATGATACCCTACATGGTCAGATTTTTGGGGGGGTACATTCTCACATGTCTTACCATTGATTCGCACCCCATAAGGGATGGTTTCCTGTTTGTCACTCCTGAGCTGCACGAGCCAGCAAACAGATGTCAGCCCCATCAAGATGGCTCAACTGTCTGTATGCATATGCAGGGGGTCTTCTTTTATTTTATGTATTACAACTAATCACTCTTTGCAACTCTGTCCAGTGGCTTGACCTATTTTGGTTCCAAACCATACTATTTCATACTGAGCTGGACAACAACTGCTGTCCATTGTGTGGTTGGCTTATTGTATAGGGACTACGGGCCATGTCCTATAGAGTGTCCTCCCTGATGGGTTTTTGAGTCATGTACAGCATGAGTCCAAAAATGTTGTCAGTTCAGCTGCCAATGGACTATCAGAAAAAGAGGCCCAGTGTTGGAAGTATGTCCCTCAACACATGAGAGTGGGGGCCTGTGTCACCCCACTCCTGGGATGGGCTGTTTATGTCTGCACCCGCTCATCTATCTATCCCATGATTTTTTACAGGCATGTAGAGCAGCACTTAGCACTGCTGTTTTCAAAATCAGGGAATATTGGCTTTTAGCTCCTTTTTAAACTGTGACCAAAATCCAAAGGGTGTGTTTTTGTTTTTCTTGGTTTTGTCATATGCCCCAGACAAATCCTTGATAACCCACACTGATGGTTGGGATACAGGGCAGGTTAGCGTCAGGGACTTACAGGACTTGCACCCGTGCCACAGCCGTCTTTGAATCCTGAAAGGGAGCTTGTGCTGCATCTATCAAGCAAGCAGCTTCTGCTGAATCGGTCCAGCCCCATGTTGTGCCCCTTTTGGTCATCTACAGCAAAAGAAACTTCCAACAGAGTAAAGATACAAGCCACAGAATGGGAAAAAATTTTACCAGCTATTCCTCAGCAGAGGACTAATATCTAAAATATATAAAGAATACAAAATACCCAAATTTCCCATATTTAAGGACTCAAACTCAAAATGGATATATAAGTGAATAAAAAATTCTCAGATGAAGTCTAGACAGCAAACAATATGTGAAAAAATATTCAGTATCACTGATCATTTAAGAATTGCAAGGAGATTCCACCTCACTCCAGAAAAAATAGCTATCATTAAGAAATCAACCATGACAAATGCTGGGGAGTCTGTAGAGAAAATGCAACCCTTCGTTACTGTTGGTGAGAGTGTTAATTGGTGCAATCAGTATGGAAATCTTGTATGGAGATTCTTCAAAAAACTAAGAGTAGAGATTGAATTAGACACAGCTCTTCCCCTACTTGGTATCTCCCAAAAGAGTCTAAAATACCATACCGCAATGATCTATGCACGCTTATGATTGTAGTAGCACAATGTGTAATAGCTAAATCTTGGAAACCTACTAAGTACGCAAGTAGCTTTCTAAGGAATGTACGTGTCATTAGAACTCCGAAAGAAAATGAAAAAAGAGAGACTATTTCAGGTGACAACATTCACTTATTTTTTTTCAAACCTAATGAAATACAACAAGTAAACTCCATTAATCTCCTGTCCCCTGCTCTCAGGACTCTGCTGGCTGCGTGGGTCATGGCACATTGAGGAACCAGTTTTAAATAGTAGCATCATTTTCCTCTGCATGTTGCAATCTTCCTCAGACTCATACTTGTGAAATATTAGATTGTAAATGTTAGAGGCCTCAATTCTTATATTTGTATTTGCTGGAAACAACTGATCTTCCCATCCATTATTTCTGGATTTACTTTTAATCCACTATACCAGTCTCCATAAAGTACTCTTTTCTCATTCCAACACTTGGAACGTCACTGTTTGCCTAAAATTTTGACTCTATATCATAAGGTTCAGCTTTGTCACAGGTCTCACAATAGTTCATTATACTATTAATATTGTATGAATGACAGAGCAAACTGTAGCATAATTTTATATACTTTCAGAGAAATTGCAGGCCATTTCTAATCTTCACTACGGGGGATCAAGGCTGATCATTCAGCTTCTCCATAGAGCGTAGTCCAGCTCTGGCTGTGCCTCAATCTCAGTTGTATTCAATCTGCCTGTGCTTATTTCCAACCCCCATTTTTAGTTCTGCCTGTACTTTTGCATTTTTTAAAAATTCACTTTCAAATTTCATCACAGCTTGCATCCTCAAACTGAGAGTTTGAAATCATGGCATACAGAACCAATACCACTCAGAAACCATACGCTCTGTATGACTACAGACCTAGGGAAGAGAGAGCCCATCGTAACCACTGGGAACAAGCAGAACTTGCCAACACTGTCTCAGCCCAGAGAAGAGCCACTGCACAATGCTCAAGCATTTTTGATTAGATTGATGATAGGATCAAAATGTGGGGACATTGGGATTATCTACATTTGGAACTTGGGATTCGTCCATCAACTATGTCAAGAAACTTATGAGAGATGTTTTGAGCACAGCATTTCCAGTTTGCTATTCTCCCACAGAGAGTAAAGTACAATTAGGACCCAGAAAATATTCCACTGGGAACTTCATGTTTTGGCCTCCCAGAAAGAGCTCATCACAATTTTATAGACACTAGAAATACAGGCCTGCAGAGGAGATTTAAAACATTATTTCCTTAAAACTGTGCATGTTCTACTCAGTCATAGTGAGGCCTCCCACAGCATGTCCATCTGGTAAGTGCCTCTGTATCCACAGAAGCAGAATCAACTGGCAGGTGAGACTGCTAATTAGCAGGTTTAGGCAGGCTGTGGGAGAAAATTGGGCTTATTAGTAAGGTGTTTTGTAACTTCAGAAAAAACTTTCAGCTCTAACTGTCCTACTCAGCCAAGAGGTTTATTTTGTCTACAGTGCAATGGTAAATTTTCTTTTTGATATGTACAGATATTTCATTTCCTGAGTCATAAAATGAGTCAGGTTTTTGTAAGTAAATATTAATTTATTTTAACTTTGCATTTGTTCATCTCAATTCAGTAAAGTTCACTGGCTACTGAGCACTGTATCAGTACTCAGGTTGCACACAGAATGTTTCATAGAGATTTGCATTTCTTATTCCTACCAATAAGAGAACTGATAGTTCGGAACTTTATACTCATTAAACATACTAATATTTTTCTGTCATCTTCAAAAAATAGAATTTCCATTGATGTAAGTTACTTGTATATTTTGCAGAATGCAAAAGGTAGTTACAGAATACTTAGAATGAAATAAAGTTCTGCCTAAACACTTATTCTCAGTGAGAGTAATCTCACATTTCAACAAAACACCTACTAGCAAAAATTTTCTCACAGCTTACTTCCTGTTTACATGCTAATGTTTTTGACTTTTACCCTCTGTCCTACCAGGTGTGTCATGTCTCTGTATTTAGCATTCAGACTATTCACAAGCTGTATCTTTTCGTGAACTCGTCACTGAGACCATGTATTTCAATGCACTTAACACGAAGAGATAGATGTTAACTTGACTACATTTCTTGTTACTAAGACATAAAGAATATGGTAAAGAAGAAAATCAAGGTGTTTGTCAGAAATAGTCTTGACTTTTATTTCATTGATGGGTTGATCAGAATATCAGATTCTCCTGCAGGTCCATTTAGGGTTTCCAGTAACAACAATTTAGTATCTAAGGAGAAGCATCTTTGGGGCTCCCTGTTTCTTTATTTTAAAAAATCATTATGTTTTCCTAGAGATTTATTTTGAATATCGGTAGTGTGAATATTTTAGCTGCAGGTGTGAAACATGAGCTGAACCTGCCATCCTCTTACATGAAAGGAAAAATGTTACCTGTTTGTCAGCTACCTGGCTGCAATTCACCTGCCCATGCTCCCCAGGATTTTCTTGCTCATAGTCCCTGCAGAGCATACACTATGGAGCAACAGTGCAAAGGGCTCCCAACACGAGTATGGTGCTGTTGTCTCCGTCATTCACAAGCCAGCCACTTCTCCCTAGTGCTCTATAGAGTTTTCCACCCCAAATTGTGCCACAAGGTGCAGTGAACTTCACATCAGTGAAGTCTCCAATGCACTTGCTGGACGCACAATCTGTCTCATTTTACAGATTGTCCAGCACTTGTATTAAACGCTGGAAATAAATCATGTTATTTTTTTTTACATCAGTTCAGTGCTAAGTTATAGGAACAGTAACCATATAATTCACAAGACAAAACAAATTCATCCTTTTTTCCTTCACCCTGAAATCTATCCACCCACAGGACCACAAGCACCACACCAGAGTGGGGTCTGCAAAAGCGTTTCCTCCTTCCTCTGCACTCTTCACATCCACCGAGACCACACGTTCATGAGCACCGGCCTCAACCTCAGTCCCTAGTTAGGAAGCCCATTTGATAACATTCTATGTCACAGGCTTGTGCCTGACTATGGTAAACATAGGGTGGTGCTGAATTCAATGTAATTGTTTCCTTGCTTCACATAATAAAAGTTCTTAACTGTTATCTTTCTCTTGCAAAGACCCCAGCAGTCACTATCACCTCTAGTAAATGAGTGTTCAGATTTCTCCTGGAGAATTTTTAGTCTGTGTTTTTGTTTATTTGTTCGTTTTCCCATTTCCCCACTTAGCATTTACTCTTCTTCAACTTGGCCTCTCTGCATGGGACTTACTTCAGAAATCCATGTTATAGTTCTGGTACCTGCTGTCCTTAAGTACAGAAGGTCAAGTGTCTGTGAAGGCAGTCTTTTCCAGTTTGATAGACCAGTCCAAGTTCCATCTCAGCATGCTTTCTCCTAAAAGCCATGTCTGAGGAGGGTCTCCTAAATAATTCTGCTGAGAAAAGAGCTTTAATCCTGTCTCTTGATTTCTCACCAATGATGGTGAACCTTTCGGAGCTTTCAGTGATACAGACAACCCACTATTGGCATGCATGCCATAGATTTGCTGCCGGTTTCTTAGAACATGCTGTATGAGACATGGTTGGAAAGGTAGTGGTGGAGAATCTCCTTGAACTTATTTTTTGGGAGGCATTTACATTCACAGTTGCTGTCTATTGTAAAGATCCACTAGCCCAGAAATTGCTATATATTTTTCTTTATGGCACTTACTATATAGTGCTTAAATACTTTAAACTATATATGTTTATTTGTAGGTTTGACACAGCTGAATCTGAAGCAATATTTGGCTAGTAGGATGACGAGAGGAATATTTCCCCTAGAGGTGCCTCTAGGTGTGCCTTGAAGGAAAGTAAGTCAGTGTGTGTGGTTACAAGAAAGGCTTTCACTCTCCTTGAAGTATATTCTGCCAAAAGGAAGTTAGTTTTTTTCCTGTTACTTCTGAGGAATTTTATTTCCAGGAAAATGAGGTTTTCCAGTAGTTTAAAAGCAGTAGTACACTGAAGCCATGTCTTCTTGAATATTATTGCATACTCATGGCATCTGTACACTCTCCACTTGCATGAAACACTTAGGTTTGTGGAATTTCACTTTTTGAAGTTATACTAAAAATTTTGTAGTGCAGTACCCAGATGTAGATGTGATCAAAACATGTGGCTTGGACAGGTTACACTGCTATGTGTTTGTAAGGCTCATATATTACAATTGAGTTAAACTAAATAAAACAAAACTTGCATTTAACAGAAATAACATGAAAAAGTAATTTTTGAATAACTCTTCGATGTTAGTTATTAAATGCTAATATCTATCTATTTTCAATTATTCTTTAAAAAGGTCTAGTGTATGTTTTGTCTTCCTGAAATAAATACACAAAAACAGTCCTTACCATTACAAGTTCACAAACATCACAGAACAATATTTAGGGCAGCGTGTTAGCCATCATGTGTGTTGCATAAAGATGGAGACAAATGGAATTTTGACGAATTTACTATTTTTCTTCTGGTATTGTTATGGGATAAGCCAACAGGTGTATATTGACTGTATGAAAAGAAAAAATTCATTTAGTGATCATTACCCTGCTAAAACTGAATTTACTTCCTTTTCTTTCTCTCCCCTTAATGCTTTCTGTTCATTAGGGCTGACAAAGGAAAACAAGCCCACCGGTTATATAAAAATTCCACAAGGCAGGGAAATAGTTACTTAACAAAGATGATATTAATATCCAGAATACAGGGTCAATTAATCATATGAGACTTAACTTTTTTCTCATAATTCTGTAGAATCTTAACTTCAGAATAGGTAGTTTTTCAAATGTTTTAACTGCTATTGACCTCAGCTTTGAATGTTTAAATGGTATCCCAATTTCATTGATATTTGACATTTCTGCTTCTCCTTCGCATCTTAAATTACAGAACCACATAGCTCAATAGCTGTAGTGTAATTAAGCCTGACATCTTTGACTTTCAGGTTAAAACTCTTTTTCATTATGTGACTGGAAAGATCTTTACAATATTAGGTAATTCTTATGGATGATAATTGAAGTAAAGTAGCACTGCATATTTTATAAGAATTGTCTTACCAGTAGATGAATCATCACATTTTCTTGGATCAGTGTTAGGCTTGAGAGTAGCAAGGCTGGAGATATATCATCGCTTATGTGAAGCAGAGATGGAAGCTTGGAGTCCTACAGAATCTATCTTTCAGGATTACGTGCAACACTCATCTTTTAACTGAAATCTTAAAATGGAATAACCAGTATGTATTTTTACTCATGCTTCTGTTTATTGCCCTGATTCAGAATGCCTGAAAGAAAAAGATTGAAATATATTCTTGCTAATACTTAAACTCATTTGACATAGACTCTTCCACCATGATGATAAAAAGTATGTGAGATATATAACTACTTTGGAGAATTCAAACAAAACTCCTAAAATTCCATCAGAGTTCTCTGAAGAAGCATTATTCAAATTTTCTACTCTGCTGAGAATTTTTAATTTTCTTTGTTCCAGATTAGGACACAGCAGATTACTGGAAGAACTGAATTAATTCTACCCAGGAACATGTTTGAATAACTGCATGCTAATAGCCAACCTTTTGGGAGACATCATTATATACGAAAATACTTCCACGTTTGGTACGTACACTTAAGCTCCATTCCAGCATAAAATATCGCAAATATAGGTAGTCTTATTTTATACATCAGATGATTAAACTTCAGGCTCAGAATGAAAAAGCAGAACATTGAGATAAATTCAAGTACTCTGATTTCAGAGTTCACACTTATCAACCTTTACTCTGTCCCTATATTAAGAATACTTGGTGTGCCAAAAACAAAAAACAAAACAAGAATAAAGATATTACTGAAATAAAATAACTGTGTGCATGACTACTCTGTGGGAGGGTCCATATGAAAGCCTTGCGATGGCTTGCACAATCCAGCTATGACTGTGAAATGCTGAGACGGGGAGAGGTTTGAATGGCTTTCGGACGCTATGAGGGAGAGCTGAGGCTTGCGGTGGAATAAGGATGCACCAGGAAGAGTCTATTCGTTTTTGTGATGGCAGCAGCGACACTGATATTAATGAAGGAGTTTCTATTTGTAATAAAGAATTCTTGCTTTTCTCTCCAGACATTCACTTTGTGCATCTTTCCATGCAAGATGAACGTGAGGAACAATTTGTTCAGTGATATTTACATCAGAATCACATTTTATTCTCAAGTTGTCATTGGGGTCTCAGGTAATGCCATCCTTCTTCTCTTCTATGTCATCAAGTTCCTTGTAGGGCACAAGCCCAGACGCACTGACCTGCCCATTGGCCTCTTGGCCCTAAATCACCTAGTGATGATGCTGATTGAAGGATTCATAACTGGAGACATTTTTACCTCTCAAGCAGGGTTTTGGGATGACATCACACATAAGTCAGTGATCTACCTGAACAGGTCCACGAGGGGCCTCTCCATCTGCATCACCTGCCAGCTGAGTGTCCTTCAGGCCATCACGCTCAGCCCCAGAAGCTCTTGTTTGGCAAAGTTCAAACACAAATCCTCCCATCGCAACCTGCGTTCCCTTCTTTTCTTCTGGGTGTTGTATATATCCATTAGCAGTCACCTTTTTCTCTCCATCACTGCTACTCCCAATTTAACTTCAGAAAATGTTTTGTATGTCCCTGAGTCTTGTTCTCTTTTACTCATGAGCTATTTATTCCAGCAGATGTTTTTCACATTATTGACCTTCACTGATGTGTTCTTTATGGGGCTCGTGTCCCTCTCGAGTGGATACATAGTGATTCTCTTGTGCAGGCATAAGAAGCAGTCCCAGCATCTTCACAGCAAACCTTCTCCAAAAGCATCCCCAGAACAAAGGGCCACTAGGATCATTCTGCTGCTTATGTGTTTCTTTGCGGTCATGACCAGTTTGGACACTATAACCTACTCAAGAATTGTGTTGAAGAATAATCCAGTAATTTATTGTATTCAAATTCTTGTGTCGCATGGCTATGCCACAGTCAGTCCTTTAGTGTTCATCACTACTGAAAAACGTATCATTGATAATTTGAGACTCATGTGTGGAAGAAGATAAATGGGTAGTTATCGGTGATGGGTAATTGTCCTTAAAATAAGCCAATACACTGGCTTCAGAATGCGGAATTGTGGCATATTGTGCTGCTATGGTTTGTGTCTAGGTGGCTCGCAGAACCTCAGGTGGTCATAGAGTGTTTTTGGAGGTTGGTGAATCTAGAGTGTGTGTTGATTTGTAGTGCAGTGCTCGGAGTGAGGATGCTGGGGATAAAGGTGAGTGACTGCTGGACCAGTCCACTGACTGGATTGGCACCACCCTAATCCTGGTAGACTGGATGAAACATAAGGGGAAAAAGAGGCTTGTCTTGCTCTCTCTCTCTGCTGTCTCTCTTGCTCTCTTGCTTTTGTCCACAAGAACGAACTGTTGCCGCGCTGCCATGTGCCACCCTGTCTTGGAGCCAGATGATTATGGACTGAAACTTCTACAAACTGTGAGCTGAATAAACCTTCCCTCCTTAAATTTTGGGTGTTGAGTATTTTGTCTAAGAAACTAGAGAAGGGGACTTCAAGATGGTGACTGGATAGGAAGCAGAGGAGGAATCTCTCCGAGAAATCCCACCTAGATAAAGAAATACAGCAATAAGAGAAGGACAAAAAGGAGAGAGGTGGGCACCTCGAACTCAGGAAAGATTTGAAATGGGAACTGAAATCCTCAGAAAGAATAAGTAGGACCTATTCGGGAAGAAATGATCGGAGATCCGCCATGGCGCACTCGGAGGGAGGTAGGACGGAGAAACTATGGCTCCAAACCACACACTTTAGCTCAGGCCCTCGTCGCGGCACCCACAGCTTCAGTTGCGGGGACCTACCCTCAGGGAAGCCTCCGGGCTCGGCCAGGGGAGTGCGGAGTTCTTTTTTTTTTTTTTTTTTTTTTTTGGCGGTACCGGGGATTGAACTTAGGACCCTGCGCTAGCTAGGCAGGCGCTTATTCCACTGAGCTATATCGCCAGCTCCAAGTGCGGAGTTCTGAGAGAGGGTCAGAGGAGAGAGCCAGGCCAGAAGATGAAATGGTGGACGGGAGCAGTAGTCGAATCCAGGACAAAGACGAGAAATTACAACACCCACGGAAACAGAAACTCCATCCTGCAGAAACATCCCTAATCAGCGCCGGGAGACAGGAGGGAAGCAGTCTAAATAGCACACAGCTCACCGCACCGACCCTGTGTCTGCCCCGAGGCGATCCCCTACCCCACCCCTCTGCTGGGTGGGCGGGGAGCGGTGGGGACAGGCAGCGGAGACTCCGGTGTTGGGGCAGCAGCGGCCGGAGAGCGGATGGAGCGGACCGCGGAGGGAGCTGCGGTCGCGCTGCGGAACCAGGCGGGAAGCAGGAGCCCAGGTGCCGGGCTCCAGCTCCCCCCCTGAAATCTCGCTGTGAACACCGC
Organism: Dinomys branickii; assembly: GCA_004027595.1. NCBI lineage: Eukaryota > Metazoa > Chordata > Mammalia > Rodentia > Dinomyidae > Dinomys > Dinomys branickii. The sequence continues at coordinate 278,091 of PVLD010000396.1, read as the reverse complement.
GAGACTGGGCGGCGGGTGTAATCAACAAATACTCCTGTCAACAGTGGGACAATTATATGGACCTCAGGACTCACCCCACACTGTTAACAACACGAAGAGGACCTACTTACAGCTTACACATATGAACCTTGCAAGAACCCATAGCAACACATTAGATGAAGAGCAGCAGGCCGGGGGTACAGGCACCGGCTGTGGGCGCGAACGACCCCGCCGTCCTCTGAGGGTGGCTCTGCAGGCCAGGTCGGCCCTGCCGTCCTCCGTGGGCGGCTCTGCGGGTCCGGACGGCCCCCCTAGGGGTTGACAAGCGACGCCATAGAGGGCGAACAGAACCCACTCACATCCGTCCCCACCCTATGCAGTATGAGGGAGGGGAAGAGACGGGAGGTCCGCGATGGGTGTGGGTGCTTTTCCACCCCAAACACGACAGCTGGAATAGTATGGTCTGAGGCAGCTATGTCTCCTCCCAATGTCAGAGTTCAGAAGTATGAAGCAGAGCAACGGAGATGAGGGAGGAGAGAATTTGAATTCTCAAGCGAGCCACCATTGGTATGATAGAGTAATAACTGGGAAAGTAACATTAGGTAAGTTAGCATTCACAGATAATTCCCTGCTATGTTCTATATAATTTTGTAGTTCCTTAATGGTCTATGTGTCCACAAAATTAAGGATAGCTTTATGGATTACAGCATCCAGTGCTAAAGCCATGATTTCTTCTATATAATGAGCAATTTCCTTTGGGGTATATGTGTTAACTAATGAGATGATGACATGTAATACAGCGTCCAGTGCTAATACCCTACTGTTTTCTGTATAGTTTTGTATTCTCTGAACTGTCTATAGGTTATTCTGATTTGTATTTGTATTCTCTTGTCTCGAAAATAAAAAAAAAAACTAGAGAAAAAAAACTAAGACATATGCCTAGTCACAGAATGATTAATCATGCTTTTTGGTTTAAATAAACACATGAAGTTCTTTGTATTATACCTATTTTGATACATATGGATGGCAAGTTCCTAAAAGAAAATGAAACCACATGCCTCACTGAGATGTAACAGGGGTTTTATACTTCTCACTGGATTCATACAGCAGACCTCTGAGGCAGGTCTTATTTTTTATTGCCTTGGCTAACTTACACTATCAATATTTGAAAACTTATGTCATTTTTAATCAGTTAATGCCTTAATTGTATTGTGTCAAACTAGATATATAAGTATGTATTAACAAATATAATCATATGATTGGAAAATATATCAGAATAACTTCTTACAAGGAACCAGTCTTTGGTATACCTGCGCTCGTGATACCATGTTTTACAAGAGGCAAAGCTAGGAACAACCCAATGTCTATAACCATAAGGACACATAAGCAAAATGTAACTTTGAAATACACTGGCATATACTTCAGCCTTAACTATGAAAGCACATTCTGAAAAAAAAAAAAAAAAGCACATTCTGGCTCATAGTGCAATGTAGATAATCCCTGAAGCAACAATACTGAAATAAGTCATTCATAACAGAAAAATCTTTGGCAGAATCAACTCATAAGGCATGAATTTAAGAGTAGTTAAATCGATAGAGGCAGAAAATAGAATGGCACTCCAGAAGGTCAGCAGAGGGGACACTGGGGAGCTCCTGTCTGATGGGGACAGTTTCTGCTCAGGAAGAGGAGGAAGTGCTGGAGGTGGGTGGTGGTGGTGGCTGCAACACAGCACAAAGCCACTCTGCTGTGTACACAAAATGGTTATTTATGTTGTGTGTAGTTTATCAGAATAAAGCTGTTTTCATTTATTTAAGCAAATAGAGGAAAATATTCTAAAATTGAAAAGACAAGTGACACACTTTGAAGTGTCAGAGTGTAATTTTTCAAGTTTGAAAAACACAGTAAAATTTTCCTGTAATTACTTGAAGATTACTATCTAAAAGCAAAGGTCTTATTCTTCTGAAGACGAAGTACTTCATGCAGACTGAGCTTTGCTCCACTGTGTGCTGCTCAGCCTTTAAAACAGAGTCTCAGCTGTACGTTGAAAAACACTAGTACTGCATTTCCTAGATAAATGTCATGTTTGTGGTCAAAATAAAAAAGTTTAAATGGTATACCAGACATGGAAAATTACTTATCATCGTGATGAATTACTGCCAGGAAAAGTATGTACATTTACTACTGTTTTTCAAAAATCAAATAAAAATACTACTTGCTATATTTTACATAAGTGTTAGTGTTACATCATTCAATATTTCAAATGAGTAACTCAGAAATGTTATAAAATCAAATATCAATTATATCCTATCATTGAGTAATATCACTGTTCATATTTTGATATTAGAATTTTGCTTTTTGGAGTGTGACTTAAAGAAAAAAGTGGGAGTCAGGAGCAGGCAATTTGGAGAAAGTTATGTATACTTTCTAAATTTTACATTCAACAAAATACACAATAACAAGTCCTATGTTAACAAAATAAGAATATTTAGCTAGTTGGCAGGGCAGATACTATGCAACTATTAAAATGTCAAGAATGGAGAAAACAATTAAGTAATATGTGGGAGACAAATACGCATTTCAAAATTGAAGTATTCAGATGAAAAGATGTAGGTTAGTGGCACATGCCATTAAGAAAATAAACTACAATTAGAGGCCACTATTCTCTCATTAGAACAGCACCATCACTGAATGTCAGTGGGGCTGCCAAATGGTACAACAATTTTGGAAATCAGTGTAGTAGATTTTTATCTGCATATATAATTATCATTTGATTAAAAAATATAAAAGGGCTGAGGATGGAACTCAGTGCGAAGTCCCTGGGTTCAAACCACAACACCACAAAAAAAAAGGTGACAGGGAATATAAAGAAACATTAGATCTGTTAAAGTCAAGATGGGTTTCTTTGTATCAGCCCTAAATTAAAAGCAAGAGCTTAGAGAAGGTTTTTACATACAGTTTTCCCTTGCTATATCGCAGTTCACTTATTGTGGCTTCACTGTATCACAGGTTTTTTCCATGGATATATTGTACAAGCTTGGACTTGCAAAAATGTGCCAGAATTTGAATGCCTTACACTTTTTTGTGGAAAGCAACTGTAACATGTAATACATTGAAATTTTAGTGTTCATGTTGATTGCTTAGTGGTTATACCTTTGCTTCTCAGCCAGACTGCAAACAAGAGAATAAAACTGCATATATAAAGGTCAGAAGAATTTAGTGACAAAATTTATGAAACCCTGTACTTTTCCATGGCTGTGAAAACATTTAAATATATACCTTTGTTCTTAAAATATGTATGAGAAAATAGAAATCCTTAAAAATTATTCAAAACATGAATCATTAAATATTTAACTTCATTGTAAAAGAAATCTAATTCTGTATCATGGAGTTTTTGCTATATTGCAGGATGTAGTGGTATATACCTATTTATATAATATTTATGATTTTAATTATTTTTGCCTAAAAAATTTAAAACTATAAAAATATTAAAATGCTAATTCAAACATATTAAAAGAATATTAAATCAAAATAAATTACAGTATGTATTTCATCAGTGGATGAACACCATACTGTACACAATGGACATGCAGTACGCCACTACTCCTTAGGCACGTTTGCCAACGTGAGATTGTATATGACACACTATTGGCTGATGGAATGAAGGTGACCGATGGCAGCACTGTGTTCTATATCCTGGGGGTTGATTGGCTCAGTGACCATAGCATCAGTCTGTCCGCTCTCCCGCACTGTACCCATACGTTCAGCATCTCTCCTTGTCCACTTCACATCAGGTACCCATATAGAATTTTACATGTTGTTAAAATTACATAGGTTTAAGAGTATAGAAAGTGTTTAAGAGAATGTGAAGTGTTTATAAGAGTGTGGGAAGGTTAATAAGAGAGTGGGAAAAGTTTATAGGGGTGTGAAGATTTATAAAGCCTTAAAATATATATAAATTATAAAATAAATATAACGCTGTTACTTTGCAGATTTTCACCTATCATGGGGGTCTCTGGAATGTAACTCCCATGAAGAGAGGGAGCTTTGCATATGTACTTGACTAAACTATGACAAAAGATGATCAAAATCATAAGATGTTCACGTGTCCACTTAAACTTAAGCGACTTACCACTGAAACATTCAGGTCTTAGATGTTCCTACTAAAAACGCCAAGCACAGCACAAACCCGGGCACATGATGATGGCCCCAAAACAATAAAATAAATGAGGGCATATAGAATGAGACACATTGGTCTTCCTGTACTGTTTGCTTGTGACATATCCAACTGACTTCCTTGATGCAAGAAAAACAGTGATTAATCTGGATTAACTCTCCACTGCTCATAATGATTATTGTATGAAGTTAGACTTTACTTTCTTTTAAAGACACCAAATACCATATCATTCTTTCACTTAATACAAAAACATATAAATATAACTTAGCCTTTCATGCAATGAATTGTGTTTCACCACCTGGAGTCACTAGATAAGAATAATGAGGTACTTGTCAAACAAAATACTATACTCATTACTGATAATTCTTACAGTGTATCATTAGCTTTACACAAGTGAAGAGCCACATTACTAGTAGGGTTCAACTTAAGGTTGATCTTATTTACAGTTGGTGTAATTGCCTCCTGCTACATAAAATTATATTTGATTTACCCACTGTTAAAACAGGGCTCCTGGTGATTTCTTGCTCTTTGTACTGTTATGGTGGGTTTGTTTCGGTGCACAAGGTGATGAGCTGCCTGAGAGACAACACAAAAGATGGGCATGATAAGATGATAAAAACATGCAGCACCTGGGGGTGGAGGTTGTCATCCCTGAGAAACTAGGGATTTGGTATCAAGTCCCTGCAATGTCCCTTTAACATTATCAAGACTCTTGCCAAGTCAAGGGGACATTTTAAGCAGCATGACAGTAGGAAATCTGGTTAAGTGGTATCTAAAGGACACTGGAAAAAGTAATGTTATCTATAAGAGTTGCCTTGTTTCCATATGCTAAGTCAGCCACTTCTTAGGATTTTGTTCATACAATTATATAAAAACCAGAAACAAAAGCAAAAACAAAAAAACTAATGATGTCACTATTTTGTACTTTACAAAGTCCTCTCCTTTCTACCAAGTGGTTCACATTAACAGGCTACCAGAAACCAGCTGAGTAACACTGCCAGATATGTGTTCCTCATAGATTTTGCAAGGTGTGTACTCTTTACTAAGTATGTGCCCCTGTGGGATTTCCCTGCAGTACCATGGCTATGTACACCCTGTGCATGAGCATGTGCACACGCACACACACACACACACACACACACACGCACACACACACACACACACACACACACCATGGCGTTTGCTAAGCATACTGTTAGAGTTCATGCCCCCCCTGTGGACCCACCAAGAAGTGCTGTTGGACCAGCACCCACTTCTTGTGGGCCTCTCATTAGTAAGCTGAAATTAACTCTTTACTTTCCTTTTAATACCTGTTGGTAAATCTTAGTCTTATTTCTCACAAGCCATCCAGGAATTTTCTTCAGTCTTTTTGTGACCTACTGCACTACCCCAAAACATCTGAACTGTGAGAAACTGAGAAAACAAAGATCTATTATCTCAAACTGCCTTGTTTATGTTAACTTGTCACCATAGACCTAGGAATCTAATACAGGTGTATTCCTTATATATGGTTCATTGGAGGTATAACAAAATAGGATCCATTGATCAAAGTGTTACCACACTTACGGCAATTGTAGTGATTTTTATCTCCACAATTTTGAGTGACTGCGGGGTTCTAACTCCTATCAGTGTAGCTTGTCATTTTGGTCTTTTTTTTTCTTTCTTTCTTTTTTGGTATCAGGATCTCAAACTTGCCAGGCAGGGGCTGTGCTATTGTTGCGATCTGTGTCTAGATGTCCTTCCAAAGCCTCATGCAGTCGTGAGGTGGGCTTCTAGAGTTTTTGATTGATTCCTGGACCAACGCTGGGATTATAGGTGTGAGTGCTGCACCCGCCCTGGGGTAGGAACCCTGCGTACAATATAAGGGAGGGAAAGAGGCTTGTTCTCTGTTGCCCCTCCCTTTTTGCTCCTGTGCTATTTTCTGCTGCTATGAACTGTTGCCCTCTGCCATGTGGCACTGTGCCTTGGAGACAGCCAAGTATGGACTGAAACCACCACAAACTGAGCTATGTAAACCTTTCCTTCCTTCATTCCGGGCATTGGGTGTTTTGTTTCAGCAATGAGAGAAAAGTAACTAAGACAGCTGCTGCGCCACATCCCCAGCTGTCACTTTGCTTTAAATCATACTAATACACTCAGAATAATTCTGTACTACATAAGAAAAAGAAGCATTTTAGTGAGGGGCTTCATACACTTATTACACTTATAGTAATAACTCCTCTATAAATGTCTTGGTATGAAATTTGTTGTAACAGAACTTTGGCTTCTGTGATTAGCTTCTGACAGGTTCGCTCTTGCATGGGTTAAGGCAAAATTTTCCTTCATTATGTTTGTAAGATTTCTCACTGCCATCATTTCTCTGATCTGTGTCAAAACAATTTTTAAATTCACTCAAATAATTAGGAGCTAATTTTCCTGTGAAGCTTGGCTTTCTGGTGAAGCTCGTTCCTGGCTTCATTTCCTTTTTGCACAGTCAGGGCTCTATGGAAGATGCACACAGCTGTGGTTAAGTGTTCCTCTGACTACCCTCGTAGATCGCTGAAAAAGCATTTTCTTGTGAATGTTCACGTGAACAACATAAGAATAACTTCAGAAGTCCTGGCTGTGCATTTGACACTCAGATGTTGTGTCTGATCTCCCAGTATGAGATATGTCGAAAAGGTAATTGGCCTCTTCCCTAAGTGAAGAAGCACCTGTCATAAGGTAACTGGGGCACCCGGGAGCCATTTATGGAAGGTAGCATCTGTGTGATTTCCAATGCGGCCTTTCCTTATAAGAAAATCCCTAAGCTAAAATGGAGAAGGAAGATGACAAGATGAAAGAGACAGTTTATCCAGAATGGAAGGAAAACACAAAGAGCATTTATCAGCATAGAAGAACTATAAACAAATAATTAAATTGTTAATAGAAGGCAGAATACGAACTTTGGGGAAAACCCAGTCTGTAAAAGCAAAGAGAACGCTGGTTACAATGGTGCGAATTAACTCTTTCAGAATTCTAGAAATTAACCTAAAACTTTTGGCAATCCAGAGTATTTGTTCAAGAAAATTGCTAAATCTTGTAAGAAAAGCGTATCTGTGGTTCTGAGCTTGATCCAGCTTGGCTCCTTATTCTTTTCTGCATGTCACCTTTGACAATAAAGAGCCAGAAATCATGGTGAAATTTTGCAGTCTAGCAATTGCTATAGGAAACACAGAATAGAAGTGAGTTGTTTCAGAGAACTGGGGACCAGCAAATCAGAAAGGGTTTTCAAAAGTAAAACCTCAGAAGTGAACCTTTCACAGGGGTCCTTGATGGGAAATGTAGGTGTGATGGACAGAACTGACATAGTGATAATCTTTCACCTGTGGCCGAATACATTGTCGGATACAAGCAGGGAATAACACCTGAAACAGGGGTGTGAACTTTCTCCCCTAGTATGCAGGGTATGCACCAACACACACAAGGTCCTTCAGCAATATAAAGGGCTTGTTATTTCTATGCTTTAAGAAAATTTGCAATTAATAGATGGCTAGTGTGGCAAGAAGAACAGGTGTATGTGGCTAGAAAGGAGAAAAATACATACGGGCAGTACAAACATATTCCCACACCGTAGAGACCACTGTGGTTCATACCTGGGCTGGGCAACCATTCTTCTCATTATCCGTAATCAGAAAAGAATACCAAGCTGTTGTCTCTACACTTCTTCTCCCTGTTTTCCCATGACTCATTCAGCTGTCTTTTATTCTACCATCTGAGGAAACTGATTCCTCTAAAAGCCTCAGTACCTCTGTGGTGGTGACACATCTAATAATCCTTTCACAGTCAGGCTCTTTCCCTCCTTCTGAGTGGTGTACATCACAAAGGGCTAAAGAAATCATCTCTTCTTGAAAATACATGATATAATGTTTCCTTGGCTTTCCATTTCCCCAACTGCTCTGGCTCCTTCGTGCATTTCTCTCTGGGTCCATTCCTAAATGCTGGTATGACACAGGGTTCAAAGATCCCCCCTCTCTGTGTACCCTGTCCACAACAGATGACCCTGCCTCCCAAATGGACATCTACTTCCCTATCCTATCCTCCCCTCGAGATGAAGATTTTCCACTTGGACACATAATAGGCATTTAACAATTCAAAATGCGGGGCACTTCAAGAAAATTTAAATATTTTATGATGCATATCTGTCCAGCAGACAGATGGTGATGGTTTGTATGTGGATTATTCCTCGAAAGCTGCATATATTCAAAGGTGAGGCTCTTGGAGTACTGTTGGATCATGCAGGCAGTATATTCACCGGTGGGTTGATACATTACTGAGTGCAGTTGGCAGTTGGGGTCTGATTAGAACGTGTCACTGGGGCATGCTTTGGAGGAGGTGTCTCCCTCCTAGCTCCTTGTTTCTCTCTCTCTCCCTGCTTAGGGGCTGCCCTGAGATGAGCTGCTTTCCGCTGTAGGACTGCCCACCATGCCACTTTGGTTTGGGGGCCAGTAGATTGTAGACTGAATCCCTAGCAAACCATGAGCCAAATTAAAGTTCTCCTTCTTTAAATTAGGAGTTTGGTATTTTGCTTCACCAATGGTACAGTAAATAATAAAGTCTCTCTAACACCATTTGCTGCACAAACCAAAAATTCAGGAATCATCCTCAGTCCCTTGCCCCTCATGTCTGTCCAGCAGGAAGGCCTCCCTATTCTAAGGCCAAAAATATTTACAATTCCTACCACTTTTATTAAGCAAAAATCATTTTTGAAAGTCTTAAATAGTGTATTGTTTACATTACTTCCGTTGCAATCTTACGTCTATTTTAGATCATAGATGTGTAGAGACTTCTCACGGAGCCCATGTAGTCCTAAAACTATAAGGACTTGTTTTTTAACCTTTTACTTTCCACCCTTCTACTGAAGATTTTTCACACTCAGTTTCAAAGCTTAAAACAACACACACCTATAATTTCACATTTTCTGCAGTCGTAACTGGCTACGCCGGGTTCCAGGAGGAGGTAAGCAAAGTTTTGCTAGTGCTGCAGTCATTTCTAGGTCCTAATGTGTCAGAATCCCCCTCAGACCATAGCCCAGTTGGTGCTGGCATTATTGCATTCTTTACAAGCTGTTGGCTAGATCCTTCATTCTCTGTGGGCTGCTAATCAGAGGCCGGGCTTGGTCCCTTGGTAGGTGGCCTAACCTGTGAGAGCAAGCATCTGAGGAGAACCACAGAAAGACTAGCACAAGACCTAAGTCACAACGTTTGCTCTCCTACTATCTTGTTTTGAAATTTTGTATCATTGTTTTTATGTTTTTTCTCTTTAAAATAAAAGAAGAGAGAATTTCTGGCAAATTGCCTATTCTGAAAAACAAAAGAAAATTTTCCTAATCAAATATCAGCAATGATATTTGATCACTTATACTTTATTCTATTTAAATGAAGAAAGTCCCTCAATCTAGCTCACACTCAAGAGCTAGAGGACTCCACACTATGTAAACACCATGAGGCAGGGATCACCAGAAGTCACTCTACAGCCACATGAGGCATCTCTTCTCAGCCCTAGTGACAACCCGGTATCATTGTGGTTATATTCTTAGGGGCTCTTATTTATTTGTTTTATTCTGCATCACAGAGTAATTTAAGATGTACACAAAAACCTTCAAAATACTCACAAAATATTCACTTATAGCTCTGCCCTGTGAGACTTTCCAGCAGGGAGGGAGCCCAGGCTGGGGGCACCATCTGAGCAGCATTTGAGCAGAAATCTGGAACTCTTTTTGGGTGAGGTCTGTGGGTGCTCTCTGCCTCATGCATTTTGGCAGGGAAGGAGCTCAGACTGGGAGGGTCCATCCCTATTGGTGGTTGCGTCCTGCAGCATGGAAACAGCCTCAGGCTCTATGGTCCTCTGGGTTGGGAGGAGAGGCCTGCCTAGCCACCATCAGATTCAAGGCTGAGGCCCACATGCTTCCAGTCTATGGCCTGGAGATGCTGGTACCAAAGGCCAGAGTTCCCCCACCATCGCAAGTGTGGTGTGAGCTCTGCACCCCAGCAACTGCCTGGGGTTCCTCGGCCCAATGGTCCACAGTCTGCTACCATCTTGGGATAAGTTTGATATCCAGGTAAACTAGGATCCCTAGAGTCCTTCGTGAGCTGCCTGGGTAGCTTGTAGCTCAGCACTTTTCATCTGACATCCAAAACAACAAGACATAGGAGCAAAATGCAGTCTCACAACTCAGCTCTACCCAGAACAAGTCCAGGAGACAATGACATAGGCGAACTTGGAAGCCACATACCTGAAATTTCTGAAATGATCATATCTGAAGTAAAGAAACAACTTCATCAGGCTGTAGAAGAGATTAAATCAGAAATAATCTCTCAGGCAAAAAATGAAATGAAAATAATAATGGAAGAAATGCTCCACACATATAGAGAAGAAACAGATAAAAGAATAGAAGAACATAGGCAACAAAAAGAAATGTTATATGAGCAATTTAGGAATGAATTAGAATGCATGAAACAGACTCGAAGAGATTTCCAGGAAATGAAAACTTCCACTGAAAGCTTGCAAAACTGCTTGAATGGACCCAAAGATAGAATTTCAGATCTTGAAGACAGCATGGCAGCTAGTGACCGTGAAAGGAAGGATCTCTTAAAGTCATCAAGGAACCACGAAAAATCAATCGAACAGCTGCAAGACAAGGCAAAAAGAAATAATGTCCAAGTAATAGGAGTCAGTGAAACAGCAGGAAGCAACACAAATGACAAAAAGAGTATTTGCAGAAATAACAGCAGAAAATTTCCCAAGCACAGTAAAAGATACTGATGTGCAGTTAAACGAAGCATATAGAACACCAAAAAGCCATAACCCAAATAAAGCCACACCCAGACATATAATAGTCAAGATCCCAGACATCCAGCAAAAGAACACAATATTAAAAGCAGCTAGAGAAAAGAAACAGATCACCTATAAAGGAAAGCCCACAGAGTCACAGCAGACTTCTCAACAGAAACCATGAAATCAAGAAGAGCTTGGAGCGATGTATTACAGATTCTGAGACAAAACAGCTTCCAACCCAGACTGATGTATCCTGCAAAACTATCCTTCAAATTCAATGGAGAAATAAAATATTTCCACGACAAAGAACAACTGAAGAACTTCATCAGTGCCAAACCAGCACTGCAAACAGCACTGAAAGATATTCTAGACAGAGAAAAAGAGACCACAATCTCAAGAACAATGATAGAAAGAAACCCTCAAGCAAAACAATTAAACAGACACCTTATCATCTAAGAAGAAGCCCCTTTGTATATTTTCCTGATGTTTATGCTGACTTATTTTATACATTGGTAATGTAAATATTCTCCCTGAAGATGTGAAAAATGAGCTGAACTTACCGTCCTTTCATTTACCAACACTGAAAGAAGAAAATTCTGACCCGTTTCTCAGGTGTGTAGCTGCCATTCATTTGCCGAAATACTTTGCAGGTTTTTCCTGTTCGTAGTCCTGGAGCTCGTACTGTGGAGCAGGTGGGCAACCAGCACACACGTGGAGATGGCCTGTGTTTTCCTTCATTCACGATCCAGCTGCTTCTCCCTAGTGTTCTCCAAAGTTTCCCACCTAAAATTGTGCCACTAGGTGGAGTACGCTGCACAATTTCCTGCCAGCCTCAAACTCACTTGCATGAAGCATCACTGACCTCAGTCTCCACGTTGTCTAGCACTTTATATTACATGCCAGATATAAGGCATGTTACTTACACATCAATTCAGTGCTAAGTTTTCCATACTTCATACGACAAAAGAAATGAATCCTTCCTTCCTTCTCCCTGAAATCTATCCATCCGTAGGGTCACAAGCACCCAATTATTCGAGTCTGCAGAGGAGTTTCCTCCATTCTCTCTACTCTCCAAATTTGTCCAGACCACAGGTTCATGCCCACTGGCCTGGACACTGGTCCCTTCTTTGGAAGTGCATTTGACAATACTCTATATCACACAATTGTGCCCTATTTGGCTAAGTGCAGGATGATACAAAGATCAATATAATTATTTCCTTGTTTTGCACAGTAATATTCTTAACTGTTGAGTGAGCACTGAAAATATATACATTTGAAGCACTTTGGATCTAAGCTTTAGAGTCCACCTGTCCCAAAGGTCTCCTGAAGGTCCAGCTGAAGACTCTCTAGATGGAGCATAGGATGACTTGGAGGGAAGCCATCGCTTCACAGCTGCAGGATGTGGCAGACATTTCTTGTGCTATTTTTCAGGCTGTCCCCAACACTATCAGATCCGTTGTCCCTAATATTATCAGCTGCAGCAGAACATGTACTTTCCTTGAACTATCTTTTGAACTCTTTTCTAATGGAAGGCCTTTTGTTCTCCTCTAGTAAAGAATCCCTTTGTTCTCCTTATGTATTTAAGGCAGTGTGCCTCTTTAATAAACATTGTGGTCCTCAACCCACTCCTCATATGTACCTGTGCCATGGATGATCGCAAATCAGCCCCAGTATTCACTGGGGAACTACATTAACTGCTATCTTTATCTGAGCTGATCTCAGCCTTCACTATCACCTCTAACAAATGACGATTCAGGTTTCTCTTTGACAATTCTTACTCCATGTATGTATCTTTTCTTTCCCTGTCTGCCCACTTAGCTTTTCCTATTGTTCTTCAATGTGGATACTCTGTATGGAATTTACTTCAGAAAATCATATTGTTTACTCTGTGCCTTCTGTTTTTATATACAGAAAGTCAGATCCCTCTGAAGGTAGCTAGTTTTTCCATTTTATAAAATTTAATTTTATTTCATAGTATACAAGTCTATCCAAGTACCATCTCAACATGCTGATTCCTAAAACCCATGTTTAAGGAGGGGCTCCTAAACTATTCTGCTGAGTAAAGAGTTTTTCACTGTCCCCTACACTCCCAGAGTATGCTATCTGAGCATGATGATGCAAGGTTGGTGAAGGTCATGCTAGATCTCTAACTTGTACTTATGAAGCATTTATACTTATCAGACTGCTATCTATTAAAATGATTCACTAGCACAGAATTTGCAATATATCTTTCTTTATAGAACTTGTTATATAATGCTTAAATAATTTAATCTATATGTATTCATTTGTGCATTTGATACAGTTAAGTAGAAGGCAACATTTAATTACTAGGATGACTAAAGGAATATTTTCTGTGGTCTCTCTAGGAACCCCATGGAGGAAGATAAGTCAGTGCTTGTGATAACATGAAATCCTCTCACTCTCCTTGATCTATATTCTGCCAAAAGGAAGTTAATTTTTCCTGTTACTCCAGAAGAATTTTATTTCCCCCAAAATTAAGTTTTTCAGTGGTTTAAAAATAATGGTCCACTGAAGCCATGATTTCCTCAATATTCTTGTACACTCATGGTGTCTGTACACTCTCGACTTTCCTAAAACACTTAGATGTGCAGAATTTCACTCTTTAAAGTCATACTGAAAATTACATAGTGCAGTATCCAGATATAGACATGATCAAACATGTTACTTGGACAGTTTATACTGCTATGTGGTTGTAAGTCTTCCACTTTAAATTAGACTAGACTGAATTAAAGCAAAGCCTGTATTTAACATAAGTCACATGAGAAAGTAATTTTTGAACAATTTTTAAATAATACTTATTAAATGCTAATGCATATCTATTTAAAATTATTCTTTTAAAACTTTATAAGTGTATGCTTCATGCTCCATGAAATAGCTACAGACAGAGGAGACATGTACCATTACAAGTTCACATAAGTCACAGAATAATATTTAGGACTATGTGCTGGTGATCACGTGTGGCGTAAAGATGGAGACAAATGGAACTTTGACTAACATTTTACTGCCCTCTGGGATTATTATCATTTTTTATTTTAACGATAAAAGAAAGAAAACATACCAACAGACACATAGACATTTACAAAATAACACAAAAACAATACAAACAATACATATTTTCAGACAAGTTAATAGGAAATCAACAATGGTGGTTTTATTACATATTTATCTGTTCAAATTGGTTACTCAGATCAACAAATATAGGCATGTAAGATTAATCAAGCAGTTAAACATTAACTGTTCCTTTCAATAAAGCAATAGAAATTAGTAGTAGAACTATCTTAGTTATCCTGTGTATATCTATATACATATTTTTCCCTTATTTCTCTCTTTTCTCTTTTCCCTCATCCCAGTTGTCCCTTCCTTTGAGCAATTTCTTTCCCTTCCATAATATCTATTGTACCTCTTGGATTTTATTCACTCTTTCATGTTCTTACATTGAGACAATACAGTGTTTACACATGTGGGTCTGACTTATTTCATTTATGACTATGATCTCTAGTTTGTGACCATTTACCTATAAAAGCTCTGAGTTTATCTTTCTTTGTAGCTGAGTAATATTTCATCATATAAAAATACCACAACTTTTTTATCCATTCCTCAGCTGATGGGCATTTGGGTTGCTCCCACAATTTAGCTATTACAACTTGTGCTGCTACAAACATGGGTGCACATATATCGCTGAATAGAAGTCAGTGAGGGGAGAAAGAGAGAAGGAGGTGAGTTCAATTTTTCCAAAGTAATTATTGAGTAAAATGAACATTTTTCTCTCCACAATGAACATATTTGAGTTTATTCCATAACAATCCCAGGAAATCAGTTTTGAGGTTCCTCAGTAAACTAGGATTAGAGGTCCCATTCAACCCAGCTATTTCCCTTCTGGGTAGTTTTCTAGAAGAACTGAAAATATCATGTCTTCTGGGATTACAACAAGCCCATGTGTTGTACAGAAATTCACAGGTCAGAGAAATTAATTTACTAATACTTACTTTAAAAAGTCTACTAGTATTCACAAAACAAGGCCTATTAATCATATAATACTTAACATTTTTCTAAAAATGCTATCAAATTTTTATTTCAGAAAAGCCATTTTTCAAATGTTTTAACCATTATCCCACTCAGCTCTAAATTCCTAAATTGTATCACGTGTTCATTAATGTTTAACACTTCTCCTCCGCTCTAGCATCTTACTTTACAGAACCACCTGATATCAACAGACCTAAAATAATTTAGCCGTACGTCCTTGACTTTGATGTTATAATTTTCTTAGTGTGTCTTTGGAAATATTTTCCAATATTCTGTAACTCTTAATATGATAATCAAATTAAACAAAAAATGTGTATTCTACAACAAATATCCTACCAGTAGATCATTAGATTTTTCTAGTAGCAGGTTTTTGTTTGAGAGGAGCAGGTCTGGAGGAATATCACTGCTTGTGAGAAGTAGAGATGAAAGCTTGGACTCTCATGAGGTCCATCTTTCAGGATCATGATGGATAGTCATTTTTTAATTAAAGCCTTAAAATAGAGTGATGAGAATATGTTTTTAATCATAGTTCTATTTATTGCTCTGATTCCAAAAGCATGAAGCGAAAGACAGAATATCGTCCTGCTAATATTAGGACTCTTCTCACATAGACTAGCTATTCCACGATGATAAAAAAAAAAAAATGTAAGGCCTATTGCTACATTGGAGCACTCAAATAAAAGTCCTAAAATTCCAAGAGTTCTCTGATGAAAGATTATTCAAGTTTTCTACTCTTCTGGCATTTTTTGGTCGGGTCTTCTTTGATCCATGTCATCAATTACTGCAAGAACTGCATTAATTCTACCAAGTAGTATGTATGAGGAACTGCATGATAATAAGAATAGTATCTTATTACTACTAGAGAGATCATTACACACCAGAAACACTCCCATGTTTGGTATGTATATTTCACATCCATTAACACATAAAATATCCAAGATATACATAGTTTGGTTTCTTCCTTATTTTATACATCAGATGATTGAATTGCAGCTTCATTGAGTGTTCAGGGTCACATTCACAGTAAATGGTAAATGTAAGTGTAAAGTCAAGAGGTCTGACCTCAGAGATCATGCTGACTAAATTTTGCTGTGTTTGCATATCACAAATATTTGGTCTGGATAAAAACAAAGCAGAATAAAGATAACACTGAAAAACATAATTTTGTGATGTCTAATCTGTGGATACAGTTAACTGGGACGACCAGTGTGGGAGGTTTGATGTGAAAGATTTGCGCTGGCATATATAATCTACCTATAGCTGGGAAATGTTGCGACAGAGAGACAATGGGAATAGCTTTTGAATGGTATGAGGGAAAACTGAGGTTTTAAGTGGAATAAGGATGCACCAGGAGAATCTACCCATTTCCATGATGGCAGCAATGACTGTTGATATTGATGGGGTTTCCATTTGCAATAGATATTTTTTCTTTCTTTTCTCTTGAGACATTCAGTACATGAATCTTTCCCATATAAAATGAATAAACACAACAAATTGTTCAGTACTGTCAACATCAGAACCACTTTCTATTCTGAAGTTGGCAGGGGTTTCAGACAATGCCATCCTTCTTCTCTTCCATATCATCACGTTCCTTCTGGGGCACGCCAACCTGCCTATTGGCCCCTTGGCCGTAAAACACTTAGTGATACTCTTAATGGAAGGATACGTAGGCACAGGCATCTGACATCTCAAGGGAGGTTTTGGAATGACATCACAGCTAAGCCACTTACCTGCTTGTACAGGTCTAAGAGGAGCCTTTCTATTTATATCACCTGCCAGCTCAGTGTCCTCCAGGCCATCATCCTTAGCCACAAAAGTTCTCATTTGGCAAAGTTCAAACACAAATCTTCATGTCACAACCTGCGTTCCCTGCTTTTCCTCTGAGTGTTATATACATCCGTTAGCAGTCGTCTTGTCGTCTCTATTGCTGCTACCCTGAATTTGACCAGAGCTCATGGATATCAGTGCATCCTGCTCTTGTTTCCCCCTGAGTTACATTCCATAATATTTCCTGGCAAATATATTCCACACTTTTTATCTTCAGGGAAGCCTTCTTTATGGGGCTCCTGTCCCATTCAGTGGATAGTGATTTTCTTTTGCAGGCATAAGAAGCCATCCCAGCATCTTCAGAGCACCAAACTTTCTCCAAAAGCATCCCCAGAGAAAGGGCCACTAGGATCATTTTGCTGCACATTAGTTTATTTATGGGCATGTCCATTTCTGACAGCCTTATTGCCCACACAAGAACTGTGTTTAAAGACAATCCAATAGTTTATTGTATCCAGTTGATTATAGGCCATAGCTATGCCACAGTCAGTTCTTTGGTGTTTATCACTAGTGAAAGATGTGTCAGTAATTTTTTGAGATTCGTGTGTGGAAGACAGTAAATATGTGGTTATCAGTGATGGGTAAGTTCCTTTAAAATAAGCCAGTGCACTGGTTCAGAATGATGAATTGTGGAGTAGCATGCCTAGTCATAGATGATTAATCATGCTTTTTGGTTTAAATGAACATACAAAGTTTTTCTTTTTCTTTATATCTATTTATTATGATATGTATGGGTGACAAGTAAAAAGAAAATTAAGCCTCATGCCTCTTATATTCAACCAAGGTTTTATATTTTTCACTGGGCCCACAAAGCAGATCTATGAGGCTGCTCTCATTTTTCATAGCCTTGTTAACCTACACTATTCATCTATATGTGAAAACTTACTTCATTTTTCAAACATTCAGTTGCATTAGATATCTTCATTTTGCAAAACTACACAAATAAAAACTTATTAACAAACTTTATCACCTGATCAAGAAAACACACACACACACACACACACACACACACACACACACACAAATGCACGCATTTTGTGCAATGGAAGAACTTCATGTAAAGAATTAGTCCTTAGCACACTAGTGCTCATAATTCCATGATTTCCTAACAGTCAAAGTTATAAACAACCCATAAGCATGTATAAGCAAAATATCACTTTTAAATACACTGTAATGGTATAAGCCTGAAATTTGAAAGAAAATTCAGGCACATGGTACAATATAGCTGAGCTCCAAAGCTACTACACTGTAGTGAGTCATTCATAACAGAAAAGAACTTTGAAAGAATTTACTTATAAAAAGAAAAATTAAGGATAGTCCAACTGAGGTCCTATATGTAGAGTACCAAGTCATCTGCAAATAATGATAAGTTTACTTCTTCCTTGCCTACTTTTATTCCTCTTATTTCTTTCTCTTGTCTTACTCTTCTGACTAGTGTTTCCAGAACTATATTGAATAGGAGTGGTGATACTGGAATCCTTAACTTGCTCTGGATTTTAGAGCGAAAGCTTGCAGTTTTTGACCATTTAGTATGATCTTGGCTGTTGGTTTGTCATAAATGGTTTTATAAGATTGAGACAAAGTCTATCTTTGTGATTTTCCGTAGCATTTTTAATCATCATTGGCTACTGGATTGTGAAGTGCTCTTATGCACCTACTCATATGAGCATGTGGTTCTCATCCTTGTTGCTATTAATATGGTACATTATACTTTCTGATTTTTGTATGTTGGACCATCCCTGCATCCCTGGAATGAATTCTACTTGGTCATGGTGTATAATCATACTGATAGTTTGCTGCACTGTTTCCAAGTATCTTATTAAGATTTTTAAATCTATATTCATTAGGGAGATTGGACTTTAGATCTCTTTTTTGTTTAGATCCTTGTCTGATTTGGTATCAGAATAATGCTCACTTCCAGGAATGAGTTTGGGAGTACTGCTTCCTTTTCAATTTATTAAAGAGTTTGAGGAGTAGTGGTATTAGATCTCTACATTTCTTATAGAGTTCAGCAATATGGTGTCATGACCCAGACTTTTCTGTTGGTAGATTTTTAATTACACTGACTGATACTAAGTTATTTAGACTTTTTATGTCTGCTTGATTCAGTCTTGATAACTCATAAGTATCTCAAAATCTGTCCACTTCTTCTGTTTTCCATCTGATTAGAAATACAAGTTTTTCAAGAAGGCATTGATGATCTGGATTTCTGTAGGATATATTGTGATTTCAGCATTTTCATTCCAGCTGCATGAATTCGAATCTTTCCTTCTATTCTTTTTATCATGTTGGCTAAGGGTTTGTCGATTTTATTCAGTCTTTCAAATAACCAACTCTTCATTTCATGGATGCTTTGTACCATTTTCTTAGTTACCATTGCATTAGTTTTTGCTCTGACCTTTACCATTTCTTCCCTCATATGAGCACTGTGCTTCAAAAGCTCTTCTTTTTCTAGAAGATTGAGGTTCAACACTAGGTTGCTCATTTGCGTTTGCTCTGGTTTTCTGTTGTGAGAATTCACCACTATAAATAGCCCTGCAGGACTGCTTTTCTTGTAACTCAGAAGTTCCAGTTCCTTGTATTGGAATTGTCTTTTATTTGTAGAAACTGTTTAATTTCTTCCTTAATTTCATCTGTAACCCATTGATTGTTCCAGAGGGTTTTACTTAATATCCAATTTTCTCTGCAGTGTTTTTGGTTTCTCTTGTCATTGACTTCCAATTTCATTGCATTATGGTCTGTTTATATACATGGGATAATTTCAATTTCTTTGTATTTACTTAAGCATGTTCTATGTGCTAATATTTTGTCTATTTTGGAGAACATCCCATGTGAAACTGAGAAGAATGTGTATTTTCATGTTATACCATGGAACACTCTGTAGATATTCACTTAGCCCAAAAATTTGGTTCAATTCTGGTATTTCTTTGTTGACTTTTTGTCTAGTGGATCTGTCCACTTGTGACAGAGGGATATTTAGGTCCTCCCCATTGATTTTTTCATGTTAATATTTGTTTTATACAGTTCAGTGCCTTTGTATCTGGTACATACCTATTTTTGATTGTGGCATCTTCCTCTTGATTGCTCCGTTAATGAGGATATAGTGACTTTCTTTGACTCTTGATCAGTCTTGGCTTGAAATCCAATTTGTCTACCAATAGAATTGCTATCCTTGCTTTTTTTCCAGGATCTTGTTGCATGAAGTATTGTTTTCCATCCTTTGACTTTCAGACTATGAATTTCTTTTTGAGTTAAGTGTGTTTCTTGTATGCAGCATATTGCTGAATCTTGTTTCTTCATCTATTCTTCCATTCTGTTCGTTTTGATTGGTGAATTGAGTCCATTTACATTGATGATTATAAGGGGTATGTATTGACTTACCCTTGTCATGATGTTTTCCTGTTGTTGGTTGTCTTTTTCTCCTGTGTTTAATTGCTTGCCTGGTGGATTCATTCTGTTGGGGGCCATGGAATTGTAGTCTTTATTTCTTTGTATAATATCCTGCAGAACATTTTTGAATGTTGATTAGATGGTCATAAATTTCTTAAGGTGTTTTTTGCTAGGGAAGTATCTTATTCATTTAGTTTTGAAAGATAGTTTTGATAGTTTTGCAGTTTATGTTAATCTGGGTTAGAGATGGTTTTCTTAGAAGGCTTTAAATACTACACACCAACCTCTCCTTGAATTAAGGTTTGTGTTGAGAACTCTGCTGTGATTTTGCTGAGCTTTCCTGTAACCGTGATATTTTTTTCTTATAATAGCTTTTAATATTCTGTTCTTGTATTGAATTTCTGAACTATTGACTACTAAATGCCCTGCAGTAGATTTTTTTTACTATTGCTAACTGGAGTTCTATATGCCTCACCTCTCTTTATGTCAAAGTCTTTTTCCATGCTTGGTAAATTTTCTTCCATTACTTCTGTGAAAGGTTTTTTAAAATGTTATTTGCAGTATCTCCTCCTTTTTCATTTACTCTAATCAATCTTATGTTATCCTTTTTTGCATCATCTAGCAGCTGCTGGATTGATTTTTCATAGTCCCTTGCTATTTTTAAAAATGATCGTACCTTTCATGATTGCTAACTGCCATCTTGTCTTTCGTATCTGATATTCTGTCCTCATGATGCTGCATTCTACTGTGTGTAGTTTCAACAGAATTTTTAATCTCTTGGATATCTGACTGAGTCTGTTCCATGAATTCCATTTCTATCCTGTTTGGCATTCATAGTCCCCTAAATTTCTCTAATTCTTTCATCTGTATCTAGTTTCACTAAGTGTCCTTCATTATGGTGTGCACTGCTTTAGTTATCTGAGAAATTCTGATTTTACTTTTGCCAGAGCCTTACTCATCTTCTTTGCTGCTTCTCCTCTTCCCGCTTCAGTGAGTTCAGGTGGGTGCGTTTGGAACGGCTCCCCATCATTGCCCCCTGGGCTTGCCTTCTGCTAGCTGGAATTCTAGACTTGTATCTTCTCATTTTCTTTTTTTAAACTTTAATTCTGGAATAGATTCTTGTAAAATTTTTATGGTAGGTTACTTTATTACTAGTATGGAGAACACTTAAGAAATTACTACTTCTCAGAGGTGTCTTGTGGGTGTAGCTAGTTTGTAGCAATATCCTAGGGATAGAAAGAGACAGATTGGAAAAAAAAAACCTTTTCAGGGTGGATCTCTCTCTGATCTTTAGTGAAAATATGTGTTCAAAAGAAAGAAAGAAAAGTGGCAAGAGAAAGTTAGAGTTAAGTGTTTTAAATAGTGAAGTCTGTTTTTCTCCTCATACACTTGTGAGTTAATAGGGCAATTTGCTCAGCAATCACACTCTCAGTCTTGAAAGATTAACAGTGGGAATCTGAAAAGCTAAAATTGCCCCTCACCAGTGGAGGATCAATCAGAAAAGTAAGTGAAAGAGGGCAGGCTCAACATTGCCTTCCGGAAGTGTGGCCAGGCTGCCCAAGTGAAACCTGTCTTTCCAGACTTGAGAACAGTGGCTGCATTGGTCACTTTTATATGACCAAAGAAGTCCTGTGTTTTCATATGAGGCGTATTATTCTTTATGTGGATGAGGTTTTAATTAAATTCCACCCTGAAGATTCTCATGTCTTGTTACCTATGACACACCCATAAAACTCACAGAGTTCCTTTTACCTAGCAACCGCTAGTTACACACTACAGAAAGTATAGTTGCCTATTCCTTCTCTCTCTTACACACACAAATGATGAGAACCTGAGTGAAGACAGAAAGAACCAGGAGTTTGAGGTTTTAGAGAGTAAGAGCAAGGGAGAGAGGAGGAGAGAAAAGTAAACCACTGGGCTCCTTCTTGTTTAAACTCCATAGACTTTCGCAAGTTCTCTCAATAGAGTCAGCTATCGCCTGATCAACCATTTAAATCTGTGTGATCCCAGCCACCCCAAAAAAAGAACCGTGGCATCAGGGAGACTGGGTTTATGCTCTTTGGTGGAGAAAGAGACAGACAGAGACAGAGTGAGAGAGATTAAAGGAGCAGATTGAAGCACCTCCTTCAAACCGAATATGTTTATGTTCCCAAAGCCGGTACGTGCTTCTCAGAACTAGATTCCTCTGGTGTCACCTAGAGGCAATTGGTTTCAAAAGTGCCTCAGGATTCATTTTTCCCGTGCTGATTGAATGAGAAACTTTGCTCGAGATACTGGACAGGGGTTTTATCCTTGTCTGTGTCCCCACAACCGAGCAAAATTTCTGAAGTTCCATGTGCACCAGAGAGAGGTGTGTGTGTTCCTCATCTAAAGACTGCCTTTTGAGTCCACATCACATCACTTAGTGTGCCTCCTAACCCCTCTTTCCAATCCTGGTCAGAAGGTGCAACTGCCTCTTATCTTTAGTGTCTTTATGAATGAACACTCATTTCCTAAGCTTTAAGGTAAGAGGTTCTAGTTGCTGAGAAGGACAGAATCCCTAAGGGTACAGAAGCTGCAGATAGAGAAAATATTATCACTTACCTTAAGAAGGACCTGTTGTGCTTTAAAAAAAGTCCACAAAGAGGAGCTGTAGCATTACATTTTCCCTTTTGGAATGTGACAAAAAAATCAATTCCCTTCTCTTGTCAGGACAAAAAGACTAAGCTATCACCCCAGGAACGCATGTGCACACACTGAAAGTGGGATCCCCAAACACACGCCTGTAGGGGCAAGCCGGGATGGCTGGTCACAGGTACTCTGTGGCCAAGGACTCCAGGGCTAGGTACTGACCATGCCCTGTGGTCTTCCATTTGAGTTTCCTGATCAGGGAACCAAAGATGTTATGCCTGTGACAAGCAGTGAGCAAGGATAAAAAATTCAGCAAACTAACAAATTTGAGGGACAGAGTTCAAGAAGAGATGATTTATTTAAAAAAAAAAAAAAAAAACAGAAGCTAGAAAGCTACCCAAGATAGGGGGACCCCAGAAAAATGGATACCCCTGAGCCCTTGCCTTTGGCCCCTTTTTATTGGGACCAATGACCCTTCTCTCTAGGTGGGCACTTAGCATTTCTTATAGTCTAACTGGCCTTCTGGGCTTGTGTGGATCCCAGGTGTGAAGACCGTAACACAGGTACCGCTGTCTCTCCGTCCACTCCTTTTGACTTCTTCTTGCCCTTCTGTGATGTATAACTGGGGGAGGGTAATAGAAAGCCAGCTTAGAGTTAGTGATTAATTAAGTAGTCATTGTAGAAATAGAGGCTGTAGAGTGAGAATCTGTGTGTGCGTTTATAAGAGCTTTCACTTAAATTATGTGGCTCCCCCTTGTTTCCTTTGCACTTTACTGAAAGTGGGGCAGGAGTGGTTATTCTGGTTTTCCGTGGTTCTGTCTTCCTCCCTGCTTTACCCATCAGCTCTTCCTCTGACTGCAGCACCTGTTACCTTTCTGGGTGTGCTTTCTCTCCCTTGCTCTCTCTCCCTTTGTCCTTTTAATCCCTCAAATCTAACTGCAGAGGTAAAAGCCACTTTTAGTAAAATCTATTTCTTTCTTTAATAAAGCTTAGTAAGGTCCTTATATTATTCTTTCTCTGTACAGAAACTACTATCCCTACATTATTTTTGTGAGTATCATGAAGCTTCCATCAAACATCTAGAAGTTTTGACACTACTTTGAGCTGATATTAAAAATTGTACTCCTACACAAGACTCTACTTTAACTTGCCCTTCATCCCCACGTGTTTTGTTACTAATGTAAAACTTGTTTTTACACTGTACATTCCATAATGATTTTCTTGTATTTATATTATCAATGCTTTGTATTTATCTTTTACACTATATTTGAAAGTGATTTTCACACCTCTCTACAGTATATAGTATTCTGTGTTTGTCAATATACTTAGGCACCTTTCTTAGTGAACGTTATACATTTATATGCATTCCTGTTGCTGTGTATTGCTCTTTTACCTTGACAAACTTTCTGTCTGGTAAGTCTAGCGATGGTGAAGTCTCTTACATTTTGTTTTTCTGGTAAAGTCATTTATGAAGGACAGTGTTGCATTTCTGGTATTCTGGACTGAAACCGGTTTCTTTCACTAGTTTGAATACATCCTTCCATTTCCCCTGTTCTATAAGGTGTCTGCGGAGAAATTCACTGAGTACCGTGAGGACTCCCACATCTGTGATGAGGCAATATTTCTTTGCTACTATCAAATTTCTGTTTTTTAATTTGGGGGCTTTTGTGCTTCTTGAGTCTGAATATTTATTTTCCTCCCCAGAGTTGAGATTTCCTGTAGCCCTTGTTTCTAAAATATGTCTTGCTCTATTTTAACTCTTTCATCCATTTTTATTCTCACAGGGGCTGGGGGTATAGCTCAGTGGCATAAGCGCTTGCCTGGCAAGCGCAAGGTCCTGAGTTCGATCCCTGGTACGGGGTGGGGGGAAGGAATCATTTTTATTCTCACACTGTATATATTGCTTCACTATAATGTAGGAGGGAAGCAATACAACTAGGGAAAAGGAAACAAGATATTTGAGATTTTAAAAAATGTACTTTTAATAAAAACTGAAGCTTCAAGGATACAATCCTGAGCAAATACTTTTTGACTAAAATGAGTCTTTCTTCAAGTTTTGCTTGCAAATGGTCCCTTTTCAACTACAAATGGACTAGCCTCTGGGGTTTCACATGGGAATAGACCATTATGTCACTATGGTTGGGCAATCGTCTACTGCGCACCAGACAAGATTATTAACTTCCACAGACTCCCATCTCCCAAAACAAACAAAAGATCCCTGTGCCCTGTTTCTCTGAGCACCTGCACCCTGCTTTTGAGTCATCCTATACCTACCTCTAATAAATCCTTCTCCTGTCTGTCTTACTGATACACCCTGAAAATTCTTTTTCCACAACCAGAGTCAGTGAACCTACAAACTTATTTTAAAAGGGTGACTTAAACTCCTTATTTCTGCCTTGGGGGCTCTCAGACCCACTCTGACAACTTGACACATAAATGTCTTGCAAATTCTTCAGATTTTCCTGTGTGTGTGTGTGCATGTGTGTGCGTGTGTGTGCGTGTGTGTGTGTGTGTGTGTGTGTGTGTGTGTGTGTGCGCGTTGCTGGAGAGTGACCCTAGGATCTTCACATTGAGATATATTCACAGGACTTTTTGTTTCTACATTTTACTTTGATGCAGGATCTCACTAAGTGGCTAGTTGCTCATGGTGGCTCCAACTTGTGATCCTGCTGTATCAGCCTCCTGAAGAGCTCAGATTATAGCCATCCATCACTACATTTGGCTAAAATTCCATGCATTTTGACAAATACATAGATACAGATATGTATCCATTTCTCCATTACAATACAGAACAGTTTATTCACCTTAAAAATTTCCCAGGTGCTTCCCCCTTTTATTCAACCACCTCTACCTGCACTGACCCTCAAAACTTCTCATTTTTGTCTACTCTAAGTTTCCCTTTAAGAAATGTCATGAGAATGAAATAATAAAAGGTATGCTTTTTGCAGTATGGGTTGTTTCATTTAATAAGTTACACTTAAAATTCATTCATATTGTTCAACTAATCACTTGTCTATTCTACTCTTTTGCTAAACAAAATAGAAGTTCATGGATGCATAATATTTGTTTATTCATTTTTTGCTGGAGTACATCTTTACTCTTTACAATATATAGTGATTATTAAAATGTTATAAATATTTCTCCAGAAAATTTTTTTTGGCAACAGTTTGCTGAAAATTTGGTTGTAACAAAGAAGTGTAATTGCTAGATAAAATGATAGTCATATGTTAAGATAATAAACTACTACACTGTTTCCCAAGAAGGTTGTACCATTTGACACTGATAATCAGTGATAGCATCATTCTAAGGAAGGAATACTGACATTTAATTATTGAGAGACTCTGGCCAAAAGAGTGATTGAACTTGAGTGTGATAAGGAAGAGACCTTAAAGTAACAGTTCCCAGGCTTCTGGAATGCGTGGTTACACTTTGGAGCTGATCTGCAGGACAACAGAAGAATTAAAAGCAATTTCTTCTCAGAATTGTTTACTTTGGATATTGTGTTGCTTCTGCCCTGATAATATTACTTAAACTAGGTCAGCATGTGTCACATAGCCAACCAGCCTGTTCTTATCCTGTCCCATAACCAATACTCCTATATAAAGGTTGCAAGTATTTTCTTCTGTATCATCGCATGTCTTTGAGTTGCCAATAAATAGTCACAGAAGTTTCAGTTTGGAGATGTCTCCTACCACCCTCTTATGCTAAAGAAGTAGCCCCTCTGTGCTTCTCAGTGATTGCACTAAGACATATCTCTGAGTAATCTTTCATTCTTTACACCATCATGGTCACACACTGAGAAATGGGTGCCCCGCATGAGTTTGAACTCACTGTCAGAGGTGGAACCCGCTGTTGCCAATCAACATGTAATACTTCCTTGAAACTCACTCTGTAGGGCAGAAGGCAGAAACTGAGGTAAAAAGCTAAGAGGGAAAAAGTGAAGTAATGTACAGCTACAATGCAACATGGAAGACTGACCTCAAAAGCCTGGAGAAAGAGCCAGGACACCTCCAACCCTTCATCCCATGTAAGAGGATGTAGGCAAGTACAGGATAGCGTGGGACATCTTCAGAAAGATTGCAGACTAGGTCTTTCAAAACCAGAGGCTCCTTAGCTGCCCCATTGTTAAGCGAGTTGGGGGCAGCATGTACTTACACACTCTTTCCCCTTTGCTTTTGTCTTCTCCTTTGTGTTACTGTCATGGGTTAAACTTTGTCTAAAGAAGAAAAATGCTTCAAGCAGCATCGACGTTCCTTTTTGAAAGTACCTGGATGCAAAGTTTCAGAGTCTCATCTTCTCAAATTTTTAATTGTCACTTGCCAACAATGTCCTTGGTTTCTTGTGGAGGGTTAACTTGGACATTGAAGACTAGGAATGAAATGGTTACAAATTAAAACAATGTCTCAGTCCAGTACAGGGTGCTTATCCTGCGGTGTGGCATCTTTACAAGGTTATCATTTGCTCCATATGAACAAAAGAGACTCTCTCTAAAAGAGAAACTGGCTCCCCCTCCCCCATGTCCTTTGCTTCCCTCAGAACCCTCAGTCATCCATCTGTCTTCCCCTCTTGCAGAAGCTCCTTTAAAGGAAGGAATTTAAATATTGCAGAAAAGATTGAGATTTGCCAAAGTCTAGGGAGAGAATTCCATAAAGCTCTAGTTTATGCCACAGCTCTGGAAATGATATAACTGTGGAAAGGAGGGTCATTTTGAATAAGATTGCAAGAAAAATGAACTACGTATTACAACAAAAATGAAGAAAGGCTTATCATTGGGCTAATCACTGCCTCTCTAGCAGTCATGTGGGACTTCTGAAAAGACAGCAACTGGTGCACAGCAGCAAATCAGCCTTTCTGAGATTTAAAGCTCAGAACTGGAATATAACAACGTGGGGAAGAGAAGAAGATGGAAATGAATCCTAAAGACCCAGCAGAACTCTGAGAATTGGATCCCATAGTGAGAACAAAAGGAAGAACCTTAACATAGAGGAAGGAAGTGGCAACTAATGACCCTTCCCTGAATCCCAGCTCATGGCATCAGAGAAATGGCTCCACCCTACACAGGCACAATATCCAAAGGATTCCACAAAAAACACACCGGTGGAGTGGAGAAGAGGATGCCTGTGGGCTGCAGTGATTGGTGAGTCATTCTGTTTCACATGTTCCCTGGGAAAGGCTGACTGGTTGGTCACCATTTTGGAAAGGGGCAGCAGGAGCCCAAGACTCAGAGTAGTTGGGAGTTGGCTCCATCATGGGACTCCCAGTGTCAAGGTGCAGCACAGCCATGGGAAGTACTCAGAGCTAGGGAGCCAAGTTCAAGCTGGCAGAAGGCACCCAGAGTGTTGTGGGCTGAACAACTTGAGTCCCAATCTTATAGCCAGAAATGGGGCTCAGCCTGAACTTCAGTGGAGTTGAAAACGCAGGGTTTCTGAGATTATCCATTAGGCTGCATTAATTCTACTGCAGGCTTGCTGGGATCAACCAGCAACAGATCTGGGCTTTGTCTGTTCCCTGTGGCTACCAGTGACAGCAGAGATACACTCTTAAGTGAACATTTATTTCTTTTTTTCTTTGCTTTTTTTTTCTATCTTGATTGTTTGCTCTTGTTGTTATATGAGGGTGAACATTGTTTCCAGTTTTTTGTTGTTTGGTTCTGTTCTGATTCCTGTTTCTTCATTCTTTCTTTCCCTCCTCTCTTTTTCAACAGTTTCCCAAAGATTGTGTAATGTTCCTTTGTACTTCAGCTTTTGAAACTCTTTCATTCTTCTATTTTTTCCTCTTAACTCTTAATTTTCTCCTATGAAAGTAAAATCACTCTATAGAAGGGACAGTTACTTTATAAAACTTCTGGTTTGTTTTAGATTTTATTATGTAACTATAAAGCTTGTTCATATGGTTAAAGGTGGCAAATTAACACACTGTAGTTTGTCATTTTCTAGGCTGTGTCTGATGTGATTCCTATGACTGATTGCACTACGTTAGCAAGAGGATGTAGTTGTCCTAATAAGTTGTTCTTCCTTGTATGAAAAGATCAAGATTGTCTGAGAGTCATAACCAAAACTATAGGCAAGTATCAACTTCTTATCCCAAATAAAATTAAAGAGGTAGGATCCTGCAAAAGACTCAAGATCGAAAAGCCAGATATATGTAGAAGACATCAATGAAGAGTATTCATTTTCTAAGGAGTTCTCAATACTAGCAATAAAGCTACCAACCATAAGCAATTACAAGCATCAATGCTGAAACTAAACTACAAAAACAATACAAAATGAGAAGACCTTTAAGCAAGATGCAATCCCATATTTCCAACACACCCAAGGTAGAACCAGGGGGCAGTGAGGTGGAAAATTAGAAAATCAACCACCTTAACTCCCTGAAATTATAACAGTGGAAGTAGCAAAGCAGAGGAATAAAACAGATTTCTAGATACATATAAACTACTAAATCTGAATCATGAAAAATATAGAAATTCTGAATAACCCAATATCAGTCAATGAAATTAAAAATTTAATTAAAAACCTACCAACAAAGAATAGCTCAGTGCTTGACATATTTACTGCTGAATGCTACAAGAAATTCGGAGAAGATTTAATGCCACTGTGCCTCAAACTCATTAATAAAACTTAAAGGGAAGCAATACTTCCCAACTCTTTCCTGGAAGCAAATATTACCCTGATACCACAACCAGGGATGATCCAAACAAAAAAGAGAATGATAGGTCCATACCTCTATTGAATATAGATATGAAAATCCTCAGTGAGATACTGGAAAACAGATTCAGCAAATCATCAGGAAGACTAGAACATGATCAAGTAGGATTCCTCCCAAGGATGCAGGGATGGTTCAACATATGCAAATTAATAAATATAATGTACCATA
Organism: Dinomys branickii; assembly: GCA_004027595.1. Taxonomy (NCBI): domain Eukaryota; kingdom Metazoa; phylum Chordata; class Mammalia; order Rodentia; family Dinomyidae; genus Dinomys; species Dinomys branickii. Next base: position 248,396 of record PVLD010000396.1, on the reverse strand, counting down.
CTAACAGAACCAAGGACAAACACCACATGGCCATCTCAATATATGTGGAAAGAGCATTTGACAATGTACAATACCCATTTATGATAAAAACCCTACAGAAAACTTGAATGGATGGTTTTTAATCTCAACCTAATAAAAACCATCCATGACAAACCAATAGCCATCATTATTACTAAATGGTCAGTAACTAAAGACCTTCACTCTAAAATCAGGAACAAACCAAGGATGCCCGCTGTCACCATTCTTATTCAATATGGTTCTGAAAACATTAGCCACTGGTCATTAGAGAGATGTAAAGTAAAACAACACTGAGGTTCCATCTCACTCCAGAAAGAATGGCCATCATCAAGAAATCAACCAATAACAAATGCTGAAGGGGCAGTGTGGAAAAAGGACCACCTCTCCACTGTTGGTGGGAGTGTAGACTGGTGCAACCACTGTGGAAATTAGTGTGGAGATGCCTCAAAAATCTGGAACTAGAGGTTCCACTTGACTCAGCTATTCCCCTTCTGAGTGGCTTCCCAATAGAATTAAAAACTTTAAACCACAGCAATATATACCCATGAAAGTTTATTGCACCACAATTTATAATAGCTCAATCTTGGAAATAGCCCAGATATCCATTAGCTAATAAATGGATAAAAAAGTGGGTATTTTTTTTCTCACAAATGGAGTACTATTCAGCCATAAAGAACGATAAACTTGAGACATTTCTAGGTAAATGGATGCACCTTGAGACCATACTCATAAGCGAAATAAATCAGACAAATAAACATTGCATTGTCTCCATGGCATGACATAATGAAAGAGTAAGTAAAAACCAAAATGTACAATAGATATTGTGAAATAGGAAGAAATTATTCAAAAGGAAAGAGGAACAAGGGTGGGCAGAGCAGGAAAGGAAGGAAGAGAAAATTATAAAAGGATAAAATGGAAACAAAGATTTGGAAATAAGGAAGGTAAGAGGAGCTGAAGGGAAAAGAAAGGTAATCAGGAGAGATCACATACAGATGCACATCCCTATGGTAAGTATGATCACTGTGTATATGTGAATTGTACCTCCTGCCTGAGCCTCCCAAGTATGGGATTACAGGCGTGCACCACCGCACTCAGCACTACATTACATTTGTATGATTTTTCTCCAGATGTATATTCTGATGTTTAGTAAGATAGGAACACTGCTTGAAGACATTGTCACATCCATTAAGTTGATACGACGCTCCTCCAGGTGAATATTTTTTTTTAAATAAAAGTACAAAAACATATTAACAAACAGACACCAATTAGCATAAAAATAGTACAATCACAACTGATCTATAGACAAGGTGACATGGTCTCAACAGTGGTTATTGCTTTATCCATTGATATCTTCAAAGTGTAAATATATGAACCCATATACAGACATGCAAAATTGGTCAGACAATTAATCCTCTCAACAACAGAAAAACACAAAATCCAAAGACAGAAAACAAAACAGGCAAACAACAACAACAACAACAACAAAAACACCAATAGTTGCTGCAGGTGAATATTTTGGTAAATCCCGAGAGTAGATAAACTGCCTAAAGGTTTCTTTCAGTCATTAACTGTCCAGCTTTCCAACAGCATGAATTATTTCATGACCCCAAAGGCATAAAAATTTCATAAAATCTTTACCACATAATCCAAATTTGTGTAATTTTTCTTCAGGATATATATCTTAATGTCCAGAATATATTACATAAAAGATTCACCATATTTATTACATTTGTAAGGTTTGTCTGCAGTATCAATTTTGTATGTGCTGTAAGCTTGGAATTTTAAGTAAAGATCATAAAACAAATACTAAATTTCTATGTTCCCTATCTATTATGGATTGTCTGATGTTAGGTCTGGCACGAACACTGGTTAAATAATTTCCACATTCATTACATTTGTAAGGATTCCCTCTAGTGTGAATTTCCTCATGTACCAAAGGTCTGAATAGTTAATAAAACATTAAAGTAATATATAAATATATAATATTATATAATTACATACTTATTATGTCATATATTGTATATTAGTGATGTTATATTACATTAATATAACATTAACATCATATATTAATATATAAATATAAATGCATATATTGTGTTATATGTCAATATAATTATATTAA
>PVLD010000396.1:0-246156 GCA_004027595.1 Dinomys branickii | reverse complement strand
TTGGTTAGATACTGCCAAATATATTTACATGCCTTTTCTCCAGTATTGATTTTCTAATGTTTGGAGGTCTGAGAACTATTTAAATATCACAATTTATAACATGCATTACATTTATAAATCTCTACTCAGAATGAATGCTTACATGACTACAGCAGACTGAATACACATTACATCTATGGAAGAAAAGGATGAATCCTAGACACATCTGACCCACACAAAAATTGAATCAAGAGGATATATAAAATCTTAACATATCAATAGTAAGCAATGAGCTGGGGATATAGCTCAGTGGAATAAGCGCCTGCCTAGCAAGCACAGGGTCCTGAGTTCGATCCCCAGTGCCACCAAAAAAATAAAAATAAAAATAAATAAATAAATAAATAAATAATAGTAAGCAATGAGATCGAAACAGTCCCAAATCTTCCAAAACTATGAAAACAGCAGAACCCAACAAATTTATGGCTGTATTTACTAAGCCTGTGAAGAACACCGGCACTCCTTAAAATTTCCCATGAAATAGAAATGAAAGGGATGCTTCCAAATTCGTTCTACAAAGTCTGAATTATCTTGATACTAAAACCACATAAAGACTGAAAAATAGAATACTACAACAGAGCACCCTGGAGGCATACAGAGGTAAAAAGTCTTGAATAAGACTCTTGCAAACAATTCAACAACACACTGCAAAGATGCACATGCTGTCAAAGTTTGTTTAAGTACAGGATGAAAGTTAAGTTCACTATACATAAATCCATACATATAATTCACCATAGAAATAGAATAAAGGATAGAATACAAATGGTTTTGCAGAAAAGCCTTTTGTAAGATTAAACAGCCTTCCTAGATAAAAAGCCCTGAATAAAATAAGTGTAGAAGGATCTTCCTTAAATTGATAAAAGCCATACAGGACAAGCTACAGTCATCAGCACACTAAATGGAGGAAATTAAAAACATGACCTCTGAAATCAGGAAAGACACCAGGGAGTTCACTCTTACCACTCTCATTCAATATAGTACTGTGCAACTAATACAATCATTTGCATACAATACCATAAAATTACACCAGAAGACTCTTACATCTGACAAATTCAGAAAAGACAGGAGAAGGCATGATACAACAAATCAGTAGATCCCCATTCAACCATAATGAAACTGCTGAGAAAGAAGGCAGAAAAGTAGTTCCTTTCACCGTGGCTTCTAAAAGTACCTAGGAATCAATCTTACTAAGTGAAATACTTCCATAATAAAAATGACAGAGCACTAAACAAAAAACTGAAGGAGACATTAAAAAGTGGAATGAACTCCCTTACTCATGCTCTGGCAGAACTAATATTGTTAAATGGTTGTATTGACAAAAGAGTTGCCAAAAGTGATCTGCAGATTTGATGCAATCAAATAAATTTTGCTGCTGAATAGGAAGTGAGCTATTGCTGAAGAGCTTCCCATACATATTGCATTTAAGGAATATGCCATGGGCTGATTCCTGTTCCCACCATATGCGTGATACCCACACAATCAGAATATAACTTTCTTTGCATGTTAAGGTCTCTGTACATATAATTATTAAGGACAACATCATATAGGCTCAAGATGGATCCAAAGTGCAAAAGAATGACTCCCTTATAGAAAAAGCAAAGGACACAGAAACAGAGGGAAGAAAGTCATGTGAAGAGGAAGACAGAGACTGAAGTAATGCAGGAACCACCAAGGAAGGCTAAGTCAAGAGCACACGGTAAGCACCAGTGAAGCAGAGTGTCCAGATAAGTGTTCTGCAAACGACACTGGGAACTGGGCAAACTAGAGCTACTCGTAAGAACTCATTTGCTGCCCATATGATAGGCCATCCATTCCTTAGAATGATGGTCTACAATGAGTCAAAGAAAGCTAATGGTGTCCATGCTACGTAGCTTCAGCCCTAAACCCTCCTTACACCAGTACCCTAGTAGTGAGCAACTCATCAAACCAGCCGCCACTGAACCTGATGAGTAATGCAGCTGCCCAGCATGGATCTCTCATGGATTTGACAGGCAGTGCTGTTGCTATGCATATACCCTCACGGATTTTGTCTAGTGGCGTAAGACTAAAAATTATTCACCCTTGTGAACCTGCCATAATCTGAATAAACTTTATAAGCCACCTCTGGGTATTTTTCACAGTCTCTCAGCCACCTACACCAGTTCCCCAACTCAGCTAGGCTTGAGTTACAATGTCCAACCTGTGCCAGGCAGTTGCAGGAGATAGAAGTCTTAGATAAATCTGCTGAAGTAGGGGGTCACTATTTGTGGATACTATAAGATGGACATGGAGCAGGAGAGGATCAGGCTGCTGGAAAGGCTTCAAGCTGGAGCACAAACCCAAGCTGATTCAGGAGAGTACATCACACCAAAAAGCCAGACATCAAGTGAGAAAAGTTGTACTTGGGTGCCCAAAAGCCTACGCTGGTTCCTCAGGTATCACAACACTGGGATTGATTCCTGTCCCGGTGTTGATGAGAAAGGGACCACCCCTTCCTAGCAGCCTGTATTGACTGGAGGACATCCTGGCTGACTGGCGTATTTACTTCTGGATTCTATTGCTTAGGTTGATATTTGCGTGGCTGACACACCTAAAACAGAGCTTGTTAGTAGATTTGTGATAGTATAACTGCAATTGCAGGATTAACTTCTTGTTTGACTGCTTTCTGCTTGTACTAAGATAATTTTACCATTCAAGCTCATGTAAAGGCTTAAAGATTTGCCAGCTGTATGTGAAATGATATAAGAACAAAAGGAAAAGAAGATATAGAGATTTTTTAAAAAAAATATGAGTAGCTTCAAGCATACAACAAAAAGAAACCAGTAAGAGAAATTTTACAAGTTATACATGAGAATACATTTTTGGTATTAAAAAAGTTTTGTATGTTCCTAGGTTAAAATAAGACTTTGTCCTAAAGTAAAAGCACAAGGTAGTTTTAAAAAGAAAAAAGGCAATGTCAATAAATTACATTAAGTCAAAATAGGCATGTGAAGAAAAATTTTGTTTCAAAATCTAATGTGGAAGCCTGGGGATATAGCCCAGTGGAATAAGTGCCTGCCTGGCAAGTGCAAGGTCCTGAGATCAATCCCCAATACTACACACACACACACACACAATCTAATGTGTAACTATATTGGTTAGAATTTTTGCAATAATTTAAACTTGTAAATATCTAACCTTGATTCAGCTCCTTCATGAGTACTGAAACAAAAATACAATTCTTTGTGCTTAACAATGATTGGATCTTGTTGCTTTGCCAGTACTGGGTTAGAAAAACAAACATGGTGAACATTTTTTCTTTTTCTTTTTCTTTTTTTTTTTTGCTGTTTATATTTCTTCATCTGAGAAGTGTGTATTCATCTCATATGCCCATGTTTGGATGAAGTTTTTGAATTGGAGGGTCTGATTTTTTAGAATTCTTTACATGTTCTATATACAAGTCCTTTGTCTGAGAGACATCTAAAATATTTTCCCACTTTTTGGATTACCTTTTCGCTCTGTTAGTGATTTCTTTTGCTGTGCAAAAGCTTTTTAATAAAATGAGATCCCACTTGCTGATTCTTTGAGGTATTTCCCATTCGATCTGGGTTTTGTTTATGGAATTTGCGTCTATACTTATGTCTTCAAGATTTCTACCTATATTCTCTTCCAGCAGATTTAGTATTTCTGTTTTAACATTTAGATTTTTGATCCATTTTTATTTTAGTTTTGTGAAAATTTATAGGCATAGATCTAGTTTTAGTCTTTAGCATGCGGAAAGCCAGTTTTTCTAGCACCATTTATAGAAGAGACTATCTTTCTTCCAGTGAACATGTTTGTCAAAAATAAGGTGGTCAGGTGTGTTTGGAACTCTGTCTGCATCTCCCTTCTGTCCCATTGATCCTCAGGCCTGCTTTCTGGCAGGACTGTTCTGATTTTATCACAATCACATTATTGTTGCAGTATAATTTCAAGTAAGAGATTGTAACGCCCCTACCTTGCCTTTGTTGCCAAAAACTGTTTTTGCTATTCAAGGTATCTCATGGTTCCAAATGAATTTTAAGAATATTTTCCCTAGTTCTGTGAACTATGCTAATGGTATTTTGATTGGGATCGCATTAAATCTGTATAAAAATTTTGGAAGTATGGCCATTTTCAGTATGTTGGTTCTTCCTATCCATGAGCAAAGGCTACCTTTCCATTTTCTGATATCCTCTTTGATGCCCTCTTTCAGAGTACTGTAATTTTCAGTGTATAGATCTTTTACTTCCCTTGTTAGATTGAGTCTTAGTATTCAGTTTGAATACTATTGTGTAGGCTGTGCTTTTCATAATTTCTCTCTCAGTGAGTTTGTTCTTTGTATACAGGAATGCTATTGATTTTTGAGTGTTGACTTTGCATCCATCTACACTACTGTTTTTGGTTATTAAATCTGCAAGTCTTTTGATAGAGTTTTTGGGGTCTTCTATGTAGAGTACCTTGTCATCTGCAAATAACCATCATTTAACTTCTTCTTTTCCTAACCTTATGGGCTTTATTTCTTGCTTTTATCTAATTGCTCTGGCTAATATTTCCAAAACTATATTGAGTAGGAGTGGTGATAGTGGATATACTTGTTGGGTTCAACAAGTACAAACCATCCCTGAATCACCGGGATGACTCCTACTTGGTCATGGCATATGATCTTCCTAAAGATTTTCTGCATTCTGTTTGCCAGTATCTTAACAAGGATTTTTGCAACTATGTTAATAGTGAGATGTGTCTATAGTTCTCTTAATTGTTTAGGTCTTTCTCTAGGTTGGTTATCAGGGTAATACTTGCTTCCCAGAATGAATTTGGGAGTGTTGTTTCCTTTCAATTTTCACTAAAAAGTTTCAGTTATAGTAGCATTAAGTCTTCTAAATTTCTCATAGAATTCAATAGTGAATCAATCAGGACCTGGGCTTTTTTTTGTTAGTAAGTTTTTAATTATGTTTTCAATTTCATTGACTGACATTGGGTTATTTAAAATTTTTATCTTCTTGATTCAGTTTTGGCAATTCGTATGTGTCTAGGATCCTGTCCATTCTGTGTTTTCCATCTTATTAGAGTAGAGCTTCTCAGAATCGGTATTGATGATCTTCTGGATTTCTGCAGGATCCACTGGGATTTCCCCTTTTTCATTCCTAGTTGCTTTAATTTGAGTCTTTTCTGTCCTCTTTTTGATAAGATTGGCCATGGGTTTATATGTTTTATTTAATTTTTTAAAGCACCAACTCTGTGATTCATTGATTCTTTGTATCGTTCTCTTAGTCTCAATTGCATTAAATTCTACTCTTATCTGTAGAATTCCTTCTCTCATATGAGCTTTGGGTTTGCTTTGTTCTTGTTTTAGAAACTTGGCATTCAACATCCGGGTGTTTATTTGAGGTTTTTCTGTTTTCCTCATGTGAGAATTCATCACTAAAATTTTCCTCATAGAACTGCTTTTATTGTGTCCCATAAACTCCAGTATGTTATACTGGCATTTTTGTTTACTTGTATATACTGTTTAATTTCCTCTGTGACCCATTGTTTATTCAGGAGCATGTTTAATTGCCATGTACTTATGTAGTGTTTGGAGTTTCTTTTGCTCTTGATTTCCAATTTCATTTCACTATGGTCATATATTATACATGGTATAATTTAAATCCCTCTGCATTTACTTATGTATATTTTATGGGGTAATATATAGTGTATTTTGGAAAACATTCTATGTGTATGTGAGAAAAATGTGTATTATGATGTTTTGGGGTGGAATATTCTGCAGACATCTACTAAGTCTATCTACAGGTTTGTTTTAATTCCAATATTTCTTTGTTGCTTTTGTGTCTAGTTGATCTAATTGTGAGACTGGGATACTAAGATTCCCCTATACAACTGTGTTAGTACTTAATTTTCATGTCTGTTAGTATTTTTTATGTAGTTGGGTGCACTAGTATTTGATGCACATATATTTATGATTCTTATCCCTTCTTCTTGTAATTTTCCCTTAACAAGTATGTAATGACCTTCTTTGTGTCTTGACAAGTATGTAGTGACCTTCTTTGCCTCTTTTGCACTTGGCTTGAAGTTCCCATTGTCTGAAAATAGAATAGCTACCCCTACTTTTTTGTGGGCTCCTGTTACAAAGAGTGTTGTTTTCCATCCTTTAATTTTCACTCTATGAATTGCTTTTTAAATTCAATGTGTTTCTTGAATGCAGCATATTTTTTGATCTTGCTTTTTGATCCATTCTGCCAGTCTGAGGAGAGAAAAAAATTAAAAACAAAAATAACCACAAAAAACAAAACAAATCAAGACCAAAAATGGAAAATCAATCAAATAAAAAGAGAAAAATGCAAGTAGTAAAATTCCTCTGATGTCTACAGTTCATCACCTACAGTGGTAGGTCCAAGTCAGATGCCAGAAAAGTGTTGTGTCCTCCAGCAAGTGTGCAGTAGGCTTTATACTGGGTGTGGGGCTCATCTTGGCCTCTGAATGTAGGGGCGGGGACTGGTTGGTTGGTGGAGTTATCCTCGACCTCTTTGATAAAAATGGCAGCCCCACTCACCCACTTCTATTCTATGTGTCTGTTTGCTGAAGTACAGCATTGGTTCACCTAACTTACCAAAACTGCTGGCTCATATTCTCACTGGTACTTCGGACTTTTCCATTACACTGGTCCCAGTTGCCTATTATGTGCACCCCCCAGGGGCTTTGCTGAGTCTCTTGGATCCTGCCTATGCTGGGCTGGGGTGTGTCTATATTGTATCTTAAACCTGTTAAAAGTCTGACAATATTGGCTAATATTTGAGCAAAGAAACAATTACATTGACCTTTGTATCATCCTATAGTTAATCAAATCAGGCACAGCCCTGCGGTAGAGTATTGTCAAATGGACTTCCAAACAAGAGACTAATATTTGGGCCAGTGGGCATGAACTTGCTGTCTGAACAGTTTTGGAGAATGAAAAGGGAAGAGGAAACACCTCTGCAGACCGTAACAATTGTGTGTTTGTGGCTCTATAGATGAACAGAGTTTGGGGTGAAGGAATATAGTATTCATTACTTTTGTCTTCTGAACAGTGAGATGTGGGGAGCTGCAAAATTGCTTCAAAGGCTGGGCATTTGAGGACACATGTTTTGAGCAGGTGCACAGCAGGATACACTTGTATAAGCATGACCTACACAGACAACTGCACAAGTGCTGAGCAGTTATGACAGTACACAAGAAAGTAAACCTTGATAATGACTAATAAGTGCAAGCTTAATAAAGGAGCTGCCTTCTGTTATTGCTGGCATCTGCTCTGCATGCTTTCTTTTCTCTGAGGACCTCACTCCCGAAAATATCCCGTTAGCCCCCCAACCACAAAATGACATAACCATGCCTATCTCTTAGTACTGTTCTTATGTATAAATAATACAATTTATGTCCAGCATTTAGCATAAAGTGCTGAACAAGATGGGAACTCAAATTGGTTCTGCTTCATGCAAGTGGGTTTGAGAAGGACAGGAAATTGTGCAGCACATTCTACCTTATGACACAGTTTTAGATGGAAAATTCCCATGAGCACTAGGGAGAAGTGGCTGGCTTATAAATGAAGCAAGAAGAGTACCACATGCATCTGTGTGTTGTTTGCACAGCTGCTTTAAAATGTATGAACAAGTAAAAACTGGAGAGCAAATGGACAAATGAATGGTGGCTATTTACAGTATTTGAGTAAGAGGGTAAGAATTTCCCTTTTTTCTTTTTTATAAATTAAAAGGATTACAAGTAAATCTCATTTTTCACACCTGTGCTAGAATATTAACATTACTGATATTTTAAATAAATCATCAGGAATGTTAGGAAACATAGTGGTCTTTTAAAGTAGAGAAACAGGTACCCTCACAAGGGTTTCTTCTTAGATACTACACTTTCATTACTGGGAACACTAAACAGTTCTGCAGAAGAATCTGCCCACTGATGCACTAAGAACCAAGACTGGATTTCTTGATAAACAGCTTGGGTTTTTTTTTTTTTTTCTCTTTCTCTCAACAGATTATTGTATCTTAGTAAGAAAATGCAGACTTAGGCTTAAATTTCTCATGCATATTATATGTATGAAAAGACAAGTCTATGAGTGTTAAGTACATGAAAATATGTAATTTATAAATATAATTTGAATGCTATCCACAGAGACAAGGGAAGGATGGGTCTTAGCTGCCCTAAATATTTCTCCAAAAACATGAGTTTCAAGTATACCTGTTATTAGATAAATGGGATGGTATATTTTTGAAATTAGTAGTATACAGAGAAAATATTAATGAATAAAAATAATCTATCTCTCCAGATCTTGATACTTACATTCTTAAGTCTTTGGGAGCCTGGATGGGCAAAAAATGTAATCTTTCCATTTAAAAAATTTTTATTAAACTTTCAACTTTATAATCTCAGGCCTCTTCTCTGATATTTTCTACTTTGTGGAACACAGGCTAAAAGTCAATGCAAAGTGTAATTGGTGAAATTCAGTAAGAACAAGAAATACGTTGTGAGAAAATTGGCTAGTAGGTGCTGTGCAGTAACATGTGGTCAACCTCTCAAAATGAGGTGTTGAATTATAGACACTTGTTTCCTTCTAAAGCGTCTGTCACTACTTTTCCAGCTCACCAAGATATAGAAGTAACTCACATCAATAACAATCCTCTTTGACTTACGAAGATGAAAGAAAAAAAATGAGTATATTTAATAAGAATGTAAAGCTTAAATGTATGTTTTCCTATATGTAGGAATAAGAACTGTTTAAATTTGGGGGTAACATTCAATACCTAACCTGAGTACTGATATACCAAGTAAATGAACTTCATTGAATTCAGCTGAACAAATGCAAAGTTAAAATTAATTGATATTTTCTTACAAAAAGTTGACTAATTTTATGAGGGAGGAAATTACACAATTGTTTAGGTAAAGAAGAAAATTTACCAGTGCAGTATAGAAAAAATAATCCTCTAGGTTGAACAGGACATTAGAGCTGGAAGCTTCTTCTGAAACCACAAATCCCATAGCCTCCCTAGGGCTACACGTGCACATCGATTGTGCATCTGAGGATTCAGAGTCCCCAGATGCACAGGGCAGGGGAGGACTCAGTATGCCTGAGAAGATCCCACACAAGTTTAAGGAAAGAATGTCTTAAATCATCTCTCTATAGGCCTGTAATTTTAGCATCCATAAAAAGGTAACGTGGTCCTTTTGGGAGGACAGAAACAAATGTGAAATCCCCAGTGGAATAATTTCTGTGTCTGAACCCTATTTACACTCTCTGTAGGATAAGAGCAATCTAGGAAAAGTTGTGCTCAAAACTTTTCTCTTAAATTTCCTTTCCACAGGGAGGAATCCCAAGATTTCCAACATGTAGTTAATCCCAAATTATCACATTTTGTTCCTACGATCAAACTAATCCAAAATAATTTTTGTGTAATGACTCATCTCTGGGCCAAAAGAGCCCTGGCACCTTCTGTTCCCAGGGGCTGCGACAGGCTCCCACTTCACTAGGTCTCTTGTTATACGGAGTGAATAGTTTCCCGGAGTATTGGTTCTGTATGCTGTGAATGCAAACTGGAAGTTTCAGGATGCAAACTGTGATGAGATTTGAAAGCGAATTTTAACAGAAAATGCAAAAGTACAGGCAGAGGTCTACATGGGGTTGAAGGAATCAGAGACAGATTGAATTTCACTGAGACTGAGGGAGAACCTCAGGCTTCATCCTTCATACTGAAGTTTGAAAAATGGCCTGCACGTTCTCTGAAAGGTAGTATCTAAAAGTATGCTTCGTTTTCTACTGTATTTTATACAGTATTGAATGTATATATAAACTATTATGACACCTAGGACAAAGTAGAAGCTTATGACTTAGGAGTCTAAATTTTAAGCAAATCTATTCATGTTCCAGGTACTGGAACTAGCAGAAACTATTTTAAAACAACTAGGATAATGCGTTAAAAGTTGAACCAGATATAACGTGTGGAACGATAAGCTGTTTGCAGAGAGCATTAGAAACACAGAAGGGAATAACACACACAGAGTAATTGAAACCTGTATCATCTACAGTCCAATATTTCACATGTGTGGACCTGAGGAAGACTGGCATTTGCAGAGCAAAAACTGGTTATTCAATGTCCACATTCATAGAGCGAAGGAATGAATTGTTTAAAGTACCAAGAACACATGAGGTTGACCAAGCACTTTGATATATATGTAATTAGGCAGGGCTTCTCTGGGGAGGAGGAAGCTCACAGCCTGTTGTGCTGGGGAAAAAGCGCATCCTATGTCCAGCCCCGCCCTCCTCCAGTCACATATCTGCTCTTTAGCAGGTTGGGCTTGGGCCTATTCTCTGGCACGGCCCATTATCACCCATGTGCCAAGTGGCCCCAGACTCTCAAGCACACATTCCCCGGGTTGGGGGTGGGGCAGCTCCTCAAGTTGGCTGTGGCAGAGAGGCTGTGGCTGCGCTTCAGGTAGGCTGCTTTTAATTCTATTCCCAAACAGTTTTCCAGAGAAGCTGGGGAGGCAAAAATACCCAGTTTCCTCTGTGGACTTCCTGTGGGTTCAGATAAGAGACTCCACCTCTCTAGGTCTTAAGTTTCTCTGAATACAAGGAGAAAAATGTGCCCATTTCTGCTAATTGTGAGGATTAAAGGAGATTTTACAAACACACTAACACTTGGGTCCTATTTCAAACAATGAGAGTCTCTGGGATGCGAGTTTCAGGCATTAGATTTCATATAACCTTTGGGACATTTTAAGATGTAGCCACAATACACAATAATTGTTCAGAGCCAGTACCTCTGGAGTAGATCAGCATAGATTACAATTAACCTGTTCTATAGTAATGGAGCCTTGAGTAAAGCTTTAACCTCTCTGAGATACCTTTACTTGTCCATATGATGGAAATGACAGTACTGACTTCCAAGTGATAATATGAGAATTAAATAAAGTTTGCAGTACAATTTTGAAACAATAATGAAATTTACACATGCCAAACACTTCCAAAGATAAAGGAAAAACAATTTGTCTATAGTACATGTTAGAGTTTTTTTTATGAATCTGATAATAAATGCTTTAGAGATGAAACAAAACTGTAGTGGCAAAAGACTTAGAACAGCTGTGGTTATTCTGATGAAAGGATAGCCACTGGGAAGACAATTTATAGCACATTTAAAAATTCCAGTGATGATTGGCAACATTATATCAGGACCAAATGTTTTCCTTTGTTTTGAGATGTATTTTTTGATAATGATAATGCTATACTTTTAATATTTGGAGCAATGTCTTCAACAGTTTTACTCGCGGTGATATTACAGACAAAATATTAGAGAATTATCAGACTTTTAACAAATTTAGAAAACTATATCAATGACCACTAGTATACTTACTACCTTATGTATGTGAACACATATTTAGTCAAAGCAAACACATATTGATGAATTTTAAAGGTAGGATTGTCTAAATGGTAAGTTTCTTTAGAAACAGTAATAAAAAATGAAGACGTCAGAAACAAGGAATTACCTTACCAAACTACAAAATACTTATTTCCCTAAGTGAATACTTCGAAATTACTGAGAAGCAATCAATGTTAAGCACAGAAGATTACATTTTGGTTTCAATATTCATGAAGGTGCATCAAGGTGAATCAAGGTTAGATATTTAGAAGTTTCAAGATTGTAACCAATTAAACATACATACAGATTTTTAAATAAGATTTCTTTTTCCAAATGTCTATTCTGATTTAAATTAATTTATTTGATTTGCTCTTTTTCTTTTTAAAAACATTTTGTGTCTTACTTTAGGACAAAGTCTTATTTTAACATAAAACATGCAAAACTTTTTTAACACCAAAAATGTATTCTCACACATAACTTGTAAAATTTCTCTTACTGCTTTTTGTTGTATGCTCGAAGATATTCATATTTTTAAAATTATGTTTTCTTTTCCTTTTGTTCTTATATCTACTACATTTCAGATATGGCTGGCAAAACCTTAAGCCTTGACATGACCTTGAATGACAAAGTTATCTTAGACAAGCAGAAAGCAGCCAAATAAGAAGTTAATCCTGGGGCTGGGGATATAGCTCAGTGGAATAAGCGCGTGCCTAGCAAGCGCAGGGTCCTGAGTTCGATCCCCAGTACCGCCAAAAAAAGAAGTTAATCCTGCGACTGCAGTCATACTATCACAAATCTGCTAACAAGCAATGTTTTAGGCGTGTCAGCCACACAAAACACTATCAACCTAAGCAACAGAATCCAGCAGTAAATACACTGGTCTTCCAGGATGTCCCCCAGTTTGCTCTTATTAAGTCACTATAGGCTGCTAGGAAGGTTTGGTCTTGCTCTCTTCAATACAGGGACAGGAGTCAACCCCAGTGTTGTGACACCTGAGGAACCAGTATGGGCTTTTGGGCACCCAAGTGTAACTTTTCTCACTTGATGTCTGGCTTTTCGGTGTGATCTACTCCCCTAAATCAGCTTGGGTTTGTGCTCCAGCCTGAGGCCTTTCCAGCAGCCTGATCTCTCCTGCTCCTTGTCCATCTTATAGTATCCACAAATAGCAACCCCTGCTTCAGCAGATTTATCTAAGATTTCTATTTCCTGCAACTGCCTGGCACAGGTTGGACATTATAACTCAAGCCCAGCTGAGTTGGGGAACTGGTGTAGGTGGCTGAGAAACTGTGGCAAGTACCCAAAGGTGGCTTCTATGATACAAAGTATATTGAAATTTACTTGGCAGGTTCAATAATCTTCGGTCTTATGCCACTAGACAAAATCCATGAGGGTATATACACAGCAACAGCACTGCCTGTCGAATACACAAGAGATCCATGCTGGACAGCTGCGTCACTCATCAGGTTCAGTGGCGGCTGCTTTGATGAGTTGCTCACTACCAGGATACTGCTTTGAGGAGGGTTTATAGATGAAGCTACATAGCGTGGACACCATTAGCTTTCTTTGACCCATTGTAGACCACCATTCTAAGGAGTGGGTGGTTTATCATATGGGGAGGAAGTCAGTTCCTACAGATAACTCTAGTTGGACCAGTTCCCCATGTCATTTGGATAACACTGGGAAGAAACAGTAACAAATTAGCTACATTGGTCATACTTATTTTATTCAGGGATTTTATCAAGAAAGGCTGTTTAATTTTATGAAAGGCTTTTTCTGCATAATCATACATGTTTTATCCTTTATTCTATCTCTATGGTGAATTAATTTATGGATTTCTTTATACTGAACATAACTTTTATCCTGTACGTAAACAAACTTTGATATCATGTACATCTTTCCAGTGTGTTGTCAAATTGTTTGCAAGAGTCATGTTGAAGATTTTTTATATCTGTGTGCCTCAAGAGTGCTGTTCTGTAGTTTTTTGTTTTTGTTGAATCTTTGGCTTTAGTATCAGGTTAATGCTGGCTTTGTAGAATAAATTTAGAAGCATCCTTTCTGTTTCTATTTCATGGAAAGGTTTAAGGAGCACTGGTATTCTTTAAAGGCCTACTAAAATTCAGCAGTACATTTTTTGGGTCTGGGTGTTTTCACAGTTTGTGGATATTTGTTACTGTTTCTATATATTGCTTGCTATTGACATGTTCAAATTTTATATATTTTCTCGGTTCAGATTTGGTGTGGGTCAGATGCGTCTAAGTTTTGTCCTTTTCCTCTGTACATGTAATGGATATTCAGTCCTCAGTACTCATGAGAGAGTTCATTCTGAGCAGAGATGTTGTAAATGCAGTGAGCATGGTATACTGAATCCTTTAAACAGTGCTCAGTCTTTCAGACATCAGAGAATCCATACTGATGATAAGCGGCAAGGTTTAGCCAAAATTATCATTCTGGAAGATACTGGAGAATTGGCACAGCAGAGAAGATGCACAAATATTATGTACACATGCTTGCAAAGTATTTATTAAATATTCAGAACTTTGGTAATATGAGAAAATTCACACCAGAGAGAATCCTTGGACAAATGTATGAATGTGGCAATTATTTCACTGGTATTCATGCATACTTGACATCAGACAATCCACACTGATGAGGAAACATATAAATGTAATGGTTTTTGTGAGGCCTTTAGTCAAAGTTACAAGTTTACACCAGAGAATGCATACTGCAAAGAAACCTTACAAATGTAACAAATATTCCAAATCCTTTAAGTAATATATTCTGAGCATTATATATATATATATATATATGTATATATATATATATATATATATATGCATAATCTTAGAGAGAAATTGCACAAACATGAGGTATGTGGTAAAGACATCAAATATTTATACATTTTGGATCATGAAAGAACTCATGCTGGAGAAGAGCTAGACAAATGTATTGATTGTAGGAAAGATTTAGGCAATTTCTCTCCTCTCAGGATTCACCAAAGAATTCAAACTGGAAGAATACCTTATCAATGTGATAGATGTAGCAGAGTCTTCAAGCAGTGTTCATACCTTACTAAGCATTAGAATATGCATCTGGGGAGAAATCATACAAATATAGTGTGTGTGACAAGACTTTTGGTCTATATTTCAAGACTTGTGAAATACCAGAGTAGCCATAGTGGAGAAAGCCACAGAAATCGAATGAATGTGGTATATGGTGTTTATCCATGGTTCAAATCTTGTAGCACATCAGAGTGTTCACTGCGGTGAGAAACCTCACAACATGATCAGTATGGTAAAACTTTATTGTGCATCCAAGCCTCACAAAACATATGAAAAACTTTGAATGAATGTGATAAAACCTATTCTCTGTCTATGCATCTTACTAGACTTCAGAAAATACATACTGAAAAGAAACATTATGAATCCAGTGAATGTGATAATAATGTCATTCAAGCTTATTGTTAGAAGAGAGAGCTTTTGGGTTATCAGGAACCATCACTCTTCCAGCTGACTGTGAACTAAAGCAATCCACATCACTGAGAGGTAGGTTTTCATGGGAATGAACTGCTAGACTAGAAGTGAGTGGTTGCATTGTTGAAGCAATACAGAATAAGTAATTATTTATTAGATTACTCATCCTCAAAAACTTAAAAGTACAATTATGAGTTAATAAGAGGAACCAGAATAAAGAGTGCATGGGTAGGATACACATTTTACTACTGTATCACTTTGACACTATTTTTACTTTTTTTTTTTGGTACTGGGCATCGAACTCATGACCTCAGACTTGCCAGGCAAGCACTGATGCCCCTGAGCTATTTCCCTGGCCCACTATTTTTACTTAAAATGTATCATAATTCTCATTTTTAATGGCTAGATATAATTATTTCCTCCTTCCAACAAAGAAATTGTCTGTTGATGATTTCATTTTCTTCAGGGAGACTGAGATCCAGATCATCTGGAAGTTATAGTTTTGGGTTTTTTAAGCCCTTCCATACTGTTTTCTATAATGTTCATACTAATAATGCACTATGAACTGTGTGTAAGAGTCACCCTTTCTCCCTATCATCATGAGTGCTTGTTATATGTGGTTTTTGATTGTAGCTGCTCTGCCTTGGATAAGATGATATCTCACTCTGGTTTTTATTTGATTTTCCATGATTAGCTGTATTGGTCATGAGATCAATATATGATGATTGCATGACCTTACAGATTTTATCTGTATGACTATTTTATTGAATATGAAATATTCAATTATTTTGATTTTCATTTACATACATAATCACTTTCCCTCCCTTTACTTATACTTTATATGTTTTACATGTGAAACAAATTTCTTTGAGGCAATATACTCTTGGGATTTGTTTTTTAAACCACTCAGCCAGTCTAAGTCTTAATTGAGGGGATTGAACCCATTTATATTCAAGTTTTTATTGATATGTGAGGGCCTACTCCTGTCATTTTGTTTACATTTTTCTTGCTGTTTTGCATATCCTTTGTTCCCTTCTTCCTCCCTTATGACCTTTGGTGGTTTGTAGTGACCTGTGTTGCTAGGGTTTTATTCCTGTTTTATTTGCAGTTATGTCACCCATGTACTGGCGGGCTTTGGATCTGTAGATAGTTTTAGAATGTTGGTTATCTTTCTGTCCTTTTTTTTTTAATATAAGACATCCTGAAGAATTTCCTATAGGATGAGTTGATGGTCTTAGATGATCAGTCTTCATCACATTTAGTGTGGATCAATTTCTTCAGTTTTTGGTTATCTTTGAAAAACTACCTCGTCCTGTTTGAAGGAGGGCTTTGCTGGGTATAGTATTTCTGTTCGGCATTTTTTGTTTTCTTTCAGGCAGGTGAATAAGTGATCCAACTATCTTAGTCTTGTAAGGTTTCTGCCAAGAAATCTGCTGTCATTTGATGAAGTTTCCCTTAAATGTGACTTAATTCTTTATCTTTTGGGGGTTTTAGATTTCCAGCATTGTTTTAGATATTACAGTGGTAGTGAGCCTATGACACATGTATTATCTGTTTTTCTTTTAAGAAAACAGATCTTAATGTATGAGTTGGTTTTTTTCCTAACCAAAACCTTAGTATTGAGGTTTAATTCCAGTATTGGCACTTTGTGATAAATAAGTGTGGTTTTTGAGTTGCAGTTTGGGCACACATCTCTAAAACGTTCTCCATCGTTTGCTGTAATATAACTTAGGGAGGAACTTTTGAGATTTTTGGACCATTGAATTTATTGGTTCCAGATATCCTTATCTTCCCCACATTATCAGCTAATATTTTGTTGACTAGTTTTCTAAGATTTTCCTTTTCTCCCTCATAATATCCATAATGTAAAGCTTTGTTTTTTTAATGGTTTAACATAAATCTCATAGGCTTTTTCATTCTTAATTTTTCTATATGGAGACAGTGCTATACCAGTGAGTCTGGGCAGGTACTTGTGTCTTAGTTAATTTTTTCTCATTGCTGAGACAAAATACTGACACCAAACGTTAAAGGAGAAGGGTTTAGTTCACAGTTTGTAGAGGTTTCAGCCTATAATCAGCTAACTCTAAGGCAGGGTGGTCAGGCAGAAAGGCCTCATGGAGGAGACATAGTACATTGTCAGCAGAAGGTAACAAAGCAACAAGGGACCTTAACAGCAACTTTCTGCCCCTTTTATCTTACCCAAACTACCTGGATGAGGGTGGTGCTAAACCACTCAGTGGGCCAATTTTGTAATCATACACCCTTAATCCCAGCACTGCATTATGTATCAATCACACCCTCCATTTCCAGCCACCTCTGAACAAGCCTACATATGACTACATGAGGCTTTCGAGTGGGTATCTAAACACAGCCATAACAGCTTAGCAGTAGGCAAAGGGCACCTGTCAGTCTCCAGTGGGTACTCAAGTTATTGATAAAGGATGTTGATGGTCTTCCTTTTTTCCCCTGTTGTGGAAAAGTCTCACTCATTTCAAGATGGTTCATAGTAGGGTGACAGTGTCATCAGTATAGGGCACTTTGTTTACATTGTTCCAAGGTCGGTGGGGTCTTTTGTTCTATAGCTTCTCAGTCTTGTGGTTACTTTCCTACTTACTCCGAAATGTGAAACCTAAGCAACAGCTCTTTATTCTTTCCTTATGTTTCTTTGTGGGAAAGAAGCACATCTGGCACCTCTAATCAGCTTCTTCTTACTTGAAGCCTCCTGTACGTGTTCTGTAGAGGTCTATTCAGTACCTTTGCTTACTTATAATATTGGATTGTTCTTTTTACTGTTAAAAACCAACAGCTCCAACACATAACAGTCATAACCATTAATGTAAATGGCCTCAATTCACCAATCAAAAGAAGCAGATTAATAGAGTGGATCAAGAAACAAAATCCAATAGTACACTGTATACAAGAAACACATTTAACTCAAAAGGAGATTCATAGATTGAAAGTCAAGGTTGGAAAACAATTCTTCATGCAACAAGAACCCAGAATAAGGCAGGGATAACTATTCTGACTGCAGACAATGTGAACTTCAAGCCAAGAATGATCAAAAGAGATAAAGAAGGTCACTACGTACTTGTTAGGGAAAACTTCAAGAGGAAGAGATAACAATCATGAATATGTATGCACCAAATATGGGCACACATAACTATGTAAGACAAACCTTCATAGACATAAAAAACCAAAGAGATAGGTCAACTGGACAAAACATCAGCAAGGAAATAATAGAACTGAATAAAACATGTGAACAAATGGACTTAGTAAATGTTTACAAGAATCAGAATACACATTCTCTTCAGCTGCACACAGGACATTCCCTAAAATAGACCATACACCAGCCCATAGAACATGCTTAACCAAATGCAGAGGAACTGAAATTATCCCATGCATATTATCTGACCACAGTACAATGAAATCAGAAATTAATAACAAAAAGAACCACAAAACCCCCATAAACATACAGATGTTAAATAACAGCCTCCTGAACAACCAATGGGCCACATATGAAATTAAAGAAGAAATTAATATCTACAAACAAAAGAAAATGTAAATACAACTTACCAGAATCTGTGGGATGCACAGAGAGCAGTCCTAAGAGGGAAATTTGTAAGGGTTAAACTCACACATAAGGAAAACACAAAGAGAACAAATAAATCGCCTAATGCTATGCTTCAAACTTTTAGAAAAAGAACAAGTCCAAAGCTCAAAGAAAGGAAGAATAAAGATTGAGGCAGACATTAACACAATTGAGACAAAGAAAGCATCATTAAGAATTAATGAATCAGAGTTGACTCTTTGAAAGAATAAATAAAATTGATGAACCCTTAGCCAACCCTATCTTAAAAAAGGAAAGAAAAAACCCAAATTCATGTAGAAGGAATGAAAAGGGTGAAATTACTACAAATCCTATAGAAATGCAGAAGATTATCAATACCTATTTTGAAAATCTTTACTTCCATGGGATGGAAAACACAGAAGAAATGGACAGATTGCTAGATACATATGAATTACTGAAGTTTATTTAAGATGATATAAAAATCCTGAGTAACCTAATATCAGTTAATGAAATTGAAAACATGATTAGAAACCTACCAACAAAGAAAAACCAAGGACCTGATGGATTCACAGCTGAATTCTACAAGAAATTCAGAGAAGATTTAATGCCAACACTCCACAAACTCTTCAATGAAATTGAAAAGGAAGCAATTGTCCCTAACTCACCTCTGGAGGCAAGTATTATATTGATACCACATCCAGAGAAAGATCCAACAACAAGAAAACTACAGGCCAATCTCTCTAATAGATGCAAAGATAATAAAATACTAGCAAACAGAATTCAGCAAATCATCAAGAAGATTATACACCGTGACTACATGGGATTCATCCCAGTGATGCAGGGATGATTCAATATACACTAATCAATTAATGTAATACATCATATCAACAGAGCCAAAGACAAAAACCACATGATCATCTCAATAGAGGCAGAGAAAGCTTTTGACAATGTTTAACACTCATTCATGATAAAAAGCCCTACAGAAAATAGGAATAGATGGGCTTCACCTCAATCTGATCAAAGCCATCTATGACATACCAACAGCCAACATTATACTAAATGGATAAAAACTGAAAACTTTCACTTTAAAATCAAGAACAAGACAAGGATGTCCACTGTCACCACTCCTATTCAATGTAGTTCTGCAAACACTATCCAGATTAATTAGACAAAAGAGAGAAATAAAAGGAATAAGGATAGGAAAGGAAGAAGTGAAATTATTATTATTCACAGATGGCATGGAAGACCCCATTGTCTACTGTACATTGAAGACCCAAAAACTCCACCAAATACTCCTAGAATTAATCAACAAATTCAGCAACATTACTGGATACAAAGTTAACACTCAAAAAATCAATAGCACACCTACACACAAAGAACAAACACAGAGAGAGAAATTAAGGAAATCATACCTTTCACAATAGCATCCAAAAAGTTTAAATACTTAGGAATCAGTCTCATGAAAGACACAAAAGATCTATACACTGAAAACTACAGTACTCTGAACAAGGAGAGCAAAGGGGACTTCAGAAAATGGAATGATATTCCTTGCTCATGGATAAGAACCAACATTGTGAAAATGGCCATACTCCCAAAATTGTTGTATAGATTCAATGCAATTCCAATTAAAATGCCATTAGTATGCCTTACACGTCTAGAGAAAATATTCTTAAAATTCATCTGGGACCAGAGGAGACCAAGAATAACAAAGCCATCCTAGGCAACAAAGATAAGTCAGGTGGCATCACAATCCCTGACTTGAAATTATACTACAAAGCTACTGTGACAAAATCAACATGGTATTGGCAAAAGACAGACCTGAGGATAATGGAACAGACTGGAAAATGCAGCTACCAGCACAGACACACTCAGCCACCTTATCTTTGACAAAGGGGCCAAACAAGTTCACCGGAAGAAAAATAGCCTCTAATAAATGGTGCCGGAAAAATTGGCTTGCCACGTGTCAAAGACCAAAACTAGACTCATGTCTATCACCATGCAACAAACTCAAGTCAAAATGGATCAAAGATCTCATTATTAAAACAGAGAAAAACTAAAACTACTGAAAGTAGGTAAAAATCTTGAAGACATAGGATTAGGCGGAGAGTTCACGAACAAAACCATACTCCATGGTAAATACTTCAAGAACAACTGGGACCTCATCTTATTGAAAAGTTTTTGCACATCCAAAGAAATCACCTGAGGAGTAAAAAGAAAACCCACAAATTGGGAAAAATTTAGGAAACTGTCCCTCAGACAAATGACTTCTATCTAGAGCATATAAAGATTTTTTTTAAATCAGTCCCCCAATTCAAAGATCCAATACAAAAATGGGCATCTTGAGATGAATATACACTTCTCAGGTAAAGAAATACAAATGGCAAATAAATACATGAAAAAAGGTTCAACATCATTAGCCTATGTAAGAAATGCAAATTAAAACCACACTATGATTCCATCTCACCCCAGAAATAATGGCTATCGTCAAGGAATCAACCCATAACAAATTCTGGAGAGCTATGGGGAAAAAGTAACCCTCCTCACACTGTTGGTGGGATTGTAGACTGGTGCAACCACCGTAGAGATCAGTCTGGAGATTCCTCAGTAAACTAGAATTAGAGGTCCCATTCAACCCAGCTATTTCCCTTTTAGGTATTTTTCCAGAAGAACTAAAAACATCACACCACAGTGATATATGTGCACCCATGTTTATAGCAGTGCAATTTGTAATAACTGTATCATGGAAGCAACCCAAATGTCCACCAACTGAGGAATGAATAGAAAAGATGTGGTATTTCTATATAATGGAATATTATGCAGCTATAAAGAAAGATAAACTCAAGGCTTCTATAGGTAAATGGATGCAATTAGAGAACATATTCATAAGTGAAATAAATCAGACGCACATGTGTAAACACCATATTGTTTCACTAGTATAAGAACCTGAAAGGATAAATAAAATCTAAAAAGTATAATAGATATTGTGAAAGGGAAAAAGCTGCTCGAAAGGAAAGAACAACTGGGATGAGGGAAAAGAGAAAAGAAAGAAAGAAGGTGAAAATACATACATATATGTATGTATATATATGTATATATGTATGTATGTATATATATGTGTATATATATATGTATGTATGTATAGATGTACACACATCCACAAGATAGTTAAGATAATTGTACTACTAATTTCTATTAGATATCACTAACTCCTAGGTTATACAAGCCAAACCTACGGGACTTTCAGTGGTTTCTTTTGTCCTTCAGCCCCCAGATCTATCTATCAATAATACCAGCTTATTCTAGAGCCTCAATAAATCCAATCTTACCCAAAATCCAATCACTTTCATTCTGCAATTACCTAATCATTGTATCATTTTATACAATATGTATTTGTTTTAAAAGAAGAATATATCTCAGTCCTGAGGATTGAACCAAGCCCTTGTCCTCAACTACATCCCAGCCCTTTTCATTTTTTAAGAGTGAGTCTCACTAAGTTACTAAGTTCTCCAAGCTGAGTACAAACTTGTGATCTTCCTGACTCAACTTCCCAGAGTGCTGTGATTACAAATAGACACCACTATGCCCAACTCAATATATGTTCTATTGATATACAGATCTACAGGGGCAAGTTCTGCTGCAGGCTCAGAAATCCTCCTCCCAGAACACTCCATCTACCAGTTTCTCTTCTTGTTACTTAAGCCCCATGTGATTGAGTTCTAGCTGTTTGAGTATGGAAGGAATTTGTTTATGCTTCCTCCAGCTGATCTCCAGCGTTCCAATCTTACTGTCACAGGTTAGAACGGAGGATATGGAACTGGCAGAGTCATAAGTCATTTGAACCCAAACCACTCCTGTTATGTTTTAGTGCTAGAATGTCCCCCCAAACCCTCATGTGATCAGAGATAGTCTTTGGGAAGGTGATTGAATTATAGGGCACTATCACTGTCAGGGGATCGATCCACTGGTAAGTCTATAGCTGAATGTGCTATTATACGGTGGGATCTGGTTAGCAGAGGTGTGTCGCCGGGGGCAGCTTCTAGAGGGTATAGCTCCCTCCTTGGCTCTTCCCTCCTCTCTTTGGTTCCTGGATGCCATGCAGGGAGCAGCTTTCCTATATCATCCTCTTTTACTATGCGTTTTCTGCCTTGTAGCCAATCAACCATGCACTAAACTCACTCAAGCCATGAGCCAAAGTAAAAGTTTTCCTCTTCTAAGTTGTGGGTGTAAAGTACTCAGGTGCCAGTGATGGGAAGGTGACCAATACAGCAGCTGTCCTGAGTTGCTCTGGACAGAAGGTGAGAAACAAACTTCAGGGGCTGGGGATATAGCTCAGTGGAATAAGCGCCTGCCTAGCAAGCGCAGGGTCCTGAGTTCGATCCCCAGTACTGCAAAAAAAAAAAAAAAAGAAACAAACTTCAGCCACATCACATGGCACAGCAGGTGAGAAAGAAAGGTCTTATGTGAAACAACTGAGACGTAGAAACTTTTCTTATGCTGTAGCCAGAATGAACTTTAATAGTCACATACACCACACACACACACACACACACACACACACACACACACACCATATATGAACCGCTGAAAACAGCAGATACATCCTTGGACAAAAAGAACTTCAGCCTGATCTGCAATATTTTAATTTTTATAAAGTTCAAGGATATATAGATTTCATGTATAGATGACAATTAATGTAAAAGGCAATCCCTGTGTTCCCTTCCTCTTGCTGCTGGAATACAAATAGTCAGTACATCAGTCAACAGACACCACTACCTACCAGTCACACACCACAGGAACCAGGAAGTGAGTGGGTCATGCTCTATGGCCTTGAATAGCTTCATAGTCTGGCTGTTTCTTCACTGAGTGACTACTCTTTACAATAAAGTGTGCTACCTTCACCAGCTCATAAGTCAGACTTATCCAAGGCGTGATACTGTCCAGTTGGTAGGTCTCTGTTCCTTCATCTTTCTCTAAATTTATCAGAAGACACAGAATAGATCACTGCATCAAGACTGGAATGGCAGTGTCCACTCAGACGAGGGTGGCAGAACGGCATGAAGGGCAAGTACTCGAATCAGGAAGATCTTCTCTAGGTGGGTCTTAATGACTACACAGGAGTTCACCAAGGACACCCAGAGTAAGGGAAGGCACAGGCAAGCCGGAGCACCCACACATGCAAGGGCACAGAGGGGCAGAATGATCTATTGCTTACAAGGCATTGCTGCTTTCTGATTGGTAAAAACATAGGGTGTGTGCATGAGAGAGACATTCAAGGGTTTCTCTCTAAGAATTCAGCCTTGATACACAGGACTACAAACCCTTGCACACAGTGTGCCATAGGATCCCTGCTGAAGGGCATAAGTGGGACATAAATAGAATCCAGTCCAACTCACAAAGCCATGCGCCTAAATGCAATTTAGTTCTATCAGGATAAAGGGGTATCTTTTCCTCAGCACTCAAAGGTGCCATGTAGTCTAGTCTAGCCGGGTCCTGGTCAACCTCCCCACCCCTAAAACAGCTTTAAAACCTTTTCACAAGGTCTCACTGAATCCTCAGAACTCCATGAAAGAGAAATTGTAAGATTTTGTAGTTGAGGGAACTAAGTATGACATGTAGAAAGGATAAAGGGGTGTGGATGAAGAAGCCTCCAGAACTGCCCAAGCTTCAAATGATTGTGCTTCCCATTCCCAGTCCAACCCCATAACCTAACCCTCCTGCCATGCCTATCACAAGGGAGGCTGGGAATGCTAGTCATACCCCTAATCCATATCCTTCCACATTCCAATTCTGAGAAGGGTACTCTGATGATGTCTCAAGCTTCTGCCACCCTCCTGAGGCTCCTGCTGACCACCAGGTCTCTGAGCGTGAGCACAGGCAAGTCAAGCACGCAGGGAGTTAGTGGTGTCAGGGGGCATGCTTCCTCCATAACTAATGGAGATGAGCAGCCCACAGCATCCTGACATACTAATGTGCCTCATTTCTATGTGCATGTTCCACAGTATGTGGGCAAATGAGAATCCAGATGGTCCGACCCAGATGCTGGGCAAACATGCCCATGTTGCTTTCCGGGATCCTGCGTTGTCGTGTTCAATACTTATGGAATAATTCTGCATAGAGAATATTGTTAAATCATCCCTCTGTTGTCAAAACACTTAAAGATGTCACAATTAGTGATGTGGCAGTTATTGGTCCCTGTGGCTCATATTTCAGCAGGAAATCCCTGGTCCAGAGAGTAACTTCATATGAAAACTACAACAGGACCAAGTCTGGTTGGCTCCCTTGGCCAGGGATGTAACCTCAGAGGAGATCCTTTTCTCACTTGAATCCTAGGTAATGGAGGAAGGCAGAAGGCACTGGTTGTACAGTCTGTATTATCCACTGCCCCCTTTGTGGGGTGGCGCAGACATTCTATGTACTCCAGGGTTTAAATGTTGCACGTCCCCTGGGTATGGCCCCTAAATGGACACCAGACAGTACAGGGCTGGGTGGTGGCAGGTACATTCAAGTACATGACATCATCGTCTGCAATGGCTGTGTGGAGGGAAACACTCACAGGGTACAGTCAAGTAGCCACCCCACAGGACGGCGCGCGCGCGTGTGTGAAGTATCAACATGGGGACAATAGCAGAGCACCAAGGAGACATCTAATAGTGATGCGCATAGCTGGGTGTCGTCTTCAGCACACAAGTCTCATCACGGGCTATGTGAGAGCTGAGAACCAGGATGCATGACACTGAAATAGTGTGTAACAACCGAGCACACAGTGACCTACAGCACAGCGAGCGAAGGCCAAGAGCTCCTAACAAATACAACAGCCCCTGTACATGTGGCAGGCTCCATCCCCACTCTTCTCAGCGAGGCCCAAAGCATAAGGCTGTGCCCCAAGGACCCTTGGTAATAGTGCAGAGGCCTGAGCTTTCCGTCCCTCCACAGGGCCCCAGGCACGGGGAAGTCTTCACTGACAGATTTCTCCTGATCCATAGTTGCAGGGGCCCTGAATATACCCCTGGGGCTGCTCAAAGGGGGCGCACTGAAGGCCTCAGGCAGGGCCTGAGAGGGATGAGCAAAGGCCAGGAGTCATCTGTAACGTGACTGAGCTGCTGCCTCTGGCCACACCGGCCCCTAGTCAGAGTTCAGCTTCATCAGTTAAGCTTCCTCAGTAATTTCTGACTTCTGTTTTTAAAAGCACAGGCATACCCTGCCCTATTCTTCCCAAACTTCTGGCATTCCAGTCGGTAACCCAAGGAAACTGGAAACAGACACCACATACAGTAAGTCCTCCACTTATGAACATTCAAATTGCCAAATTTCACAGATACAGACCTCGCATTATGAATATCTGCAGATGCAAACAAATTGCAGAAGTAGCTCATGTGTCTACATTGTCACAGTTGTGCTGCTGTGTGCTTACAGGACAGTGTGACAGTGGACAGCAGCACAGTGTTCAGTCAGAGTCCAAGACATCTGGAAGCAAGAGGAAAAGCAGTGGTGATGTGCAGGGGACTGCTAGCACAGCAAAGCAATGTATACTGCATATTCACGTCGAAGGTGTGTAAGACTCACTTCGTCCCACTCACTAACGAATCCAACTTATGAACATTCTCCCGGAGCACAACTTGCTTCTAAGTGAGGAGCTTACTGTATTCAGACAATTACTGGGGGAATATTTGGTTTCTCTCAAGGAACTCCCATGGCTCCTCGTCTCCCCAAAGCCAAAAGAACAGATGATCCCCACTGACAAGTAGACACACACACACACA
Source organism: Dinomys branickii (assembly GCA_004027595.1). Lineage (NCBI taxonomy): Eukaryota > Metazoa > Chordata > Mammalia > Rodentia > Dinomyidae > Dinomys > Dinomys branickii. The sequence continues at coordinate 219,947 of PVLD010000396.1, read as the reverse complement.
CACACACACACACACACACACTCATAGGTGGGAGCCGGTGAAAGGTGTAGGACTTGGTGTAGCTACTTTGGTCTTCCATTCTTGGTCAAGATCAGAGTAAAAGGTTAGACTTTCTCCAGGTTGGCACTAAATTGACAGCGTTGAGCCATTTGGCCTCCCTCACCCACACACAGCACAAATCTTACCCGTGCACACACCCAGCCCCTCACAACCCTGGGCTGCTGTGGAGATACCCCAGGTCAGGAGTGCACTCTCCTACCTTCTAGCATTCTTGTGCCATTTGACAGCGGGAATAACTTAGACCCGGAGACTTAGTGAGTTGCCCAAGTGTTGGCAGCTCTGTGACCTCTGAGCAAATGGCAGCATAAAGGAGAAACTCCAAAAAGTCGAAAAGTAACAAAACATTTATTTTGAAAACACAACTGTTGCAGCTCACCAAGGTCCTAAAAACCCTAGCATCATGCTGCACACTGGGCCCTGCTGGCACAGAGGCAGAGCCGGCATCCTGCAAGACTGAAACCCAGGCACAACCTGAGCAGAAAGGGCTCATCTCCGTGGCCAGGCCTGTCCTTGCCAGGATAGGTGAAGTGTGGAGGCTGTATTAGTTCCTAGGCCACACTGAGCCAGATGTGACCACTCACAGCCCCTCAGAATGGTTTATGGAGTCTTTGCCCACCCAGAAGAGCTAAGAGGTGTCTATCACCTGGAGCAAAGAGAAGAAACTGGCATTGAGCCGCTGGCAGAGGCAGGCGTGGTCACTGAGAAGGGCTGTACCCAAACCCAGTGAGGTATGACCTGTGCCCAAGGGTGCAGAGGTTCTCAACAGCTGTTTCTTGGGCAAGAGCACCAGCACATCCTTAGGTTCTGCGGGAAAAACACATTCTCAGGTTTCACCCCAGATCTCCAAACCTCTAGGGGACACCATAGCCACTAACGCAGACGCAGGTAAGAAGGTGCTGAGTAATTGAACAGCAGGAAATCCATCTTGTAGAGGTCGAAGAGGCGCCTCTGGTAAAAGGGGCTGATGTCTTGGAAGAGGTGTGCGGCTTGGTCTCGCGCAGGAGTCGCTTTGGGCCGTGGCGGCGTCGGAAAACTGAGGCCTGACTCGCCCACCAGGTCCAGCACGAAGGCGGCGTCCTCCGCCAGCGTCTCAAACTTGCCCACAACGTCGTAGCGCACGCGGCACGGATGGCAGAGCGCATGCGCGCGCTCCCAGTGCTCATTGAAGGGCTCGTCGCGCCGCGTGCGCGGGTCCAGCAGGTAGCTCAGGAATTCCGCGAAGCGGACGTCGTGCCCGCGGGCCAGGGCGTCGGGCTGCGCGCCGGGGCGCAGGCGCCGCACGATGCGCGTGCCGTAGCGCCGCCGGAAGGCCTCGCTGTAGGGCCTGGCGAATTTGTTGCGGTAGGCAGACGCCAGGCGCTCGAAAGGCTCGCGCACGAACAGGAAGGCCAGGTAGGCGCGCAGGCGCCGGTTGATTTCGGCGGGGCTGAAGTCGGCCAGCGAGGGCAGGCTGCCCGGCGCGTGCGCTTGGTGCGCGGGGATGGCGCGGGGGTCGCCGCGGGCGCGGCCGCTCAGCGCCAGCAGCACGCGCTTCCAGTTGGTGCAGGCCACCTTGGGCACATAGCAGTAGAGCAGGCCATGCGCGTCGTCCACCAGAACGTGCCGCAGGTCCTCGGGCCGCAGCAGGCGCTGGCGCCGCGTGAGGCGGCCGCAGGTGCGGCGCAGGAGGTCGCGCCGCTGCCGGTGCAGCTCTGCCAGGGGCGAGTGCGGACTCTGCGGGCGACAAGGGGAGACAGGGGTTCCGCTGAGAGCCACGGGCCCCGCGCCTCGCTGGCCGCACGGGGGCGCTCTCCGCCTCTGCTGCTGTGCTGAGGTGAAGCTCCCGGGGATGGCTGGGGCTGGGCAGGGCACCTGGATTTGAGCCTGGAGCTGCCCCGGGTCCCTGTGGGTTAGGGCCCAAGGCCCTGCCCTGTACGTGAATTCGGGAGAAATGGGATCTAAGCTTGCAGAGGCTTGGTGAAGGATGAGACCAACCAGGTGTGCTGGATCCATCACCGGGCACCGGGAGGAATTAAAAAAAATTGACAGTGTCAGAATTGGCCCAGATAGGGTATGACGTCAGTGTGCTGTGTAATTACTGCCACAGCTTGCACACTGATTACTAAAAGTAAGACGCTGTTTTAATTCCTTATACAAGTGGAAACTGCATGCCTGTAATCCAGGTGCTCGAGGAGGCTGAGGAAAGAGGACCACAAGTTCAAGCCCAGGCTGGGGGAACTTACAGAGCCACTGCCTCAAAATAAAAATCTAAACAGGAATGGGGATGTAACTCAGTGCAAAGGTCCTGGGTTCAATCCCCAGTACAAAAAAAAAAGAGTTTCGATTTCTTAAAGTTGTATTAAAAGACTTGAGGGTAAAACAAAAAGGACAGTGACAAATATTTGGTCAGAGCATAGTGAAAGTGAACCGTCATGCATTGCTGGTGGGACTGTGAAGTGGTACAGCTGCTAAGAAGAGCAATATGGGAGCTCCCCCCGCCCCAGATTACATGTGACCCAGCAGTTCGATTCCTAGGTGAGCACCCCGGAGAAATAGAATTACGTCACCCAAATAGTTGGGTGTGAATGTTCATAACATCGTTCCTACTGCCACGTGTCCACCCACTGAGGAACGGGTGAACAGTACAGTAGTATAGGTTATAGCCCTACAGTGGAATATTACCCACCCTTCAGAGAGGAATAGGGGTCTGATATGTCCTTCAATGTGGATAAACCTAGAAAGCAATATTCTGGGTGAAGAAAAATCAGACACAAAACGCCACATGCAAGAAGATTTCTTTTATGGGAAATGACCAGAATAGGTGAATCTGTAGAGACAGAAAGGAAATTAATGTTTGTCAAGGGCTGAGGGAGGAAAAAGGCAGTAGTTCCTAATAGGTAAAGGGTATCTTTTGGGGTGACACAAATTTTCTAGGATTAGATAATGGTGATGGGTGCACAACTCTGTAAAAATACAAAGAAACCACTGAATTGAATGTCTGATAAACATCAGTGTTATGGTCAATTATTTCTCAGGGAAGAACACAGCCTTTGGGGTGTTTCCGCTTCAGAAAAGGCCAGAGCACTGGCTCGAGTGGTGGAGCCCCAGACCCTGCACCGGCACGAGACCCTCTGACATCAGTGGGGTGGGGAGTGGGTGCATGTGCTCCCATACTGTGTACACTCCTGTTTCTGATGCTTGTAAAAGTATCTCAAAGCTTCCACAATACAGAGGAGAGGGGCCTGAAGTACAGAAGTGGGCCTAACATTTATACTTTAAAAGAGCAGCAAAGAAAATGGAAAAGGTTTCCCCAAGGTTAGGTGGAGGCTTTTTTCCTTTAGAGAGGTGACTGACATAGTCTCAGAATCCACGAGGCTGTATGTTGATTCACAACCACCCTAGATGGGAGTGGGTGATGAGAATGTAGGCATCACTCGGATAGTTTTCTTACACCAGTATATGTTTGTGTTTGAATTTTTCACAAGCGAAGTTAAAGCAGAGAGAGACAGACAGACATGGGACACACGTGTAGGTGAGATTTTGGAGAAGTTAACGGAACCTGTAACAGTGCAGTTGACACTACTGAGAGGGCTAGAATGTGTCCGGAAGGACACATGGGGATCCAGTCACCCCTGGGGAGAACCAAGGCTGGGATGGAGAGACCTTCTTTGCACTGTGCTCTGGCCTAGTGTTGATTTCCCCATCACATTCATTACATTACCTTGTCACAGTGTCGCCATGGGGGTGAATGGCAAGTTTGACCCTGGCCACAAAGGCCATGAAGGACTTGGAAAATCCTGTTCCCCTATGGAGGAATGGCCTCTGCACCTGCGTCCACATGGTGCCAGGAGAAGGCTGTATGTACTCCAGGCCCTACAGCCAAGGTCTGCTTTCAGTCTCCAGACAACTCACTGTGCTCTTGTGGCAAGGAGTCTCAGCCATCTACCTACCTGCCAGGTCTCCTGCCTCCTCGCTAGCCAAGCCACGTGCCCAACCTCAGGAGGAGCCAGCTCCCAGTCAGCTCTGTGATAGTGAGGGCAAACAGCCATACTCTACAGAATGCTGTGTTGCTAAGCTAGGATGCACAGGAGGTTAGGTGCATTTGATTCATTTCAGACATACAAAATTTTCCACTTACTATATTTCTTAGAACATAACATGTTCATAAGTCAAGGAGCATCTGCACAGTTGTGTGTGTGTTGCAGAATGATATAATCCCAGCAGGACCTAAGTGCGCAAACCAGTGGGTTAGTGGGTCCATCTGCTTGTGCATAAACAAGAGGATGGGGACTCTGTGCACATTTCCATGTTTTGGCGTATACTAAAAATTGGAGATTAGCTTAATTACTGTCTCCCTGTTGGTTTGTGCACTCCCTGGGGCAAGCACAGGTCTATTTTACTTTTTTTCCTAACACTAGGGATTAAACCCAAGCTCTTTGCATGAAGCTGCATCCTTAGCCTTTCTCACCTTTTATTTTTCAGACAGGGTCTTGCCGAGTCACTAAGTTGTCCATGCTGGGCTCGAACTTGTGATCTCCTGTCTGAGTCTCCCAGAGTGCTAGGGTTACAGGTGTGCACCACCACACCTGGCTCTTTTACTCTCATTGATGTCTACCACGTGTGGAACAGTACTGCCACACAAAGTGGCCTCAGGGTGCTGTGGGACAATGGAGTAGAGACTCCAGGGTCCCCAGTTTAGCCCCAGGACATGTCCTTATCACTCTCTGGACAAAGGTGGAGATGGTGAAGTTCCTTTGTGCCCCACTGTGGAATCTAGCTATGTGACAACAGGTGCAAGTTGGGGCTCTGGATTCTCTAGCCTGGGGGAACAGGCAGGCATCCCTGGGGTGGGTCTGTCCACCTACCTGGTCCAGGTCATAGAGCAGCTGCAGGGGACTCCTCCTCTCCCCACTGAGCCAGACGGAGCCCAGGGCCCTGTTCTCAAATGCTGTGGAGCACAAGGAAAGAAGTGTCACCATTGCATCAGGCGAGCTGTCCCTGAACCAGCAGGGTTTGGCCATCCCACTTAGGGTACCTCTCTTCTGGAACTGAGTTTCCCTCTGTCTCCTACATGCCTCCAGGCTGTTTGGTGGAGTAAGGACATTGATGGGACCTCTAGTCTATCAGGACAGTGTTACTAAGTGTCCTTTTTGCTCCCATATTCTACCCTCTAATGCTGGAAGGCAGCAGGCAAGAGGGGACAAGAGGGAAGGAGTTACCCAGCCCACCAGCTTTCTGGGGAGGGCCTAACCCCAACCTCACCCTCTTCCATCCTCTCATCTCCCACCTCCCACCCCTCCCACCTCCACATAGGTAGAGTGGCTCACTCGTCTGGCTGTCTTTCCAGCACTCCAGGTCCTGGGTGTGGACAGCCAGGAAGGGCTAAGTAGTGGTGAAGCAGGCACAGTTAGACCTGAGCTCACTGGGTTCTCTGACACCACTGTGGATTCCTGGGAAGCCTGTATATCCCCTGTCAGAGCATGAGCTTCCTCGTGCCAAATGCAGGTCTAATCATCAGGACTGAAGCCTCTGGGAGGAGGGACATTACCTGTCCCACTGCTACATGACTCATTTTCCCTAAAACTATAGGAAAATCAGCCTACTGATAAGTTTATTCATTTGCTTAAAACCTGTCTTAAAGAAAGTCATTTAAAATTTATTCATTTAATACTAGTACCAGATAATCCCTGACTTACAATGATGTGACTTACTACTTTTCCACTTTATAATGGTGTGGAAGCTATTCCGTAGAAAACATACTTTGAATTTGGATCTTGCCCTGACTGACAGTTTCTAGTATACTCCTTGTGAATGTGACGCTGAGCCATGGCCCTGCGATCCCAGGGGAAACAGCCGAAGCACTACAGTGTACTCTTGTGGATGTGACAGTGGGTAAATTCAGTGTGTTAAATGCATTTCCAAGTTAAGATATTTTCAATTTACTATAGCCTTATCAGATGCAACCCTGTCATAAGTTGAGGAGTATCTGTATTCTCAGTAATGTAGTTGAGATAATAGTATATATTGATCATAAGCTTCTTGGTCACATTTTTCTTAAAAATGATTAGATTTATTAATCAACTAATGGAATATAATGCAGTCTTTGAAAAGATCACCAAAACTGTCAGACTTTTAGCTAGACTGACCAAAAAGAAGAGGCTAAAATCACTAAAAATTGAGGTGAAAGAAGTATATTACTACTAACCGTAAAGAAATAAGAAAGGATTACAAGAAAATACTATGAACAATTGTAATCCAACAAATTAGAAAGCCTCCATGAAATGGACAAATTCCTAGAAAGACCAAATCCCCCAAATTGTAGACCTATAACAAGTAAAGACATTGAGCTAGTAATAAAAAAATTCATACAAAGAATAACCCACAGTCAGATGGCTTTATTGGTGAATTATAACAAATGTTTAAATAGTTGAAATTGATCCTTCATAAACTCTTTGAAGAAGAAAACACTTCATAACTCATAAGGTCAGTATTACTCTGATACCAAAACCAGACAAAAACATCACAGAAAGAGAAAATTAAAGGCCAATATCCTAAATATAGACATAGTGAAACACTAGCAATGAAACAATGAAACACCAGCAAACCAAAGCCCACATCATATAAAAAAATTATACAGTGTACTGTGACAACAGCAAACCAAATCCCACATCATATAAAGTATACTGTGACCAAGTAGGATTTAACCCAGGAACACAAGATTGGCTGAACATAAAAAAAGTCCATCAGCTTAATACACCAGATTAATAGAATACAGAAAAACCCACAGGATCATTAACAGACGCAGAAGATTGGACGAGCTCTAGTATCTTTCTTGATAAAACCATGGTACAGGTTAGTAAAAGAACATCCTCAAAATGACAGAGTACCTATGCAAAACCCATAGTCCGTATTATATTTGATGACTTGTCCCTAAGATCAGGACTGGGCAAGGATGCCTGCTTTAACCACTTCTGTTCAACACTGAACTGGAGATTCTAGCCATGGTAGCAGGGAAGAAAAGGAAACGTGGCACTTAAATTGGAAAAAAAAAAGTAAAAGTATGTCGACTCAAGGGTGACACAATTCTGCCTATGTGAAAACTCCTAAGGAATCCACAAACAATCCATTAATGCTAATAAATAAGTTCGCAAAATACAAGATTAATGTGTAAAAGCCAATTGCATGTCTATGTACTATCAGTAATAAAAAGTGAAATTAAGAAAATATAATATTAAAAAATAAAATATAAAGAATAAGTTGATATCAAAAGATGTATACAGAAAGCTGTACCACATCAATGAAACTATTAAAGACCTAAACAAATGGAAAGATGTTCTGTCTTCATGTGTTGGAAGACTTAATGTTACTGAGATGGTGGTACTTCTTGGAGTGATACATAGATTCAGCATGGTCCCTATTAAAATCTTAGCTGAAGCTGGGAGTGGCAGCACATTCCTGAAGTCCCAGCACCAGGGGAAGCTGAAACAGGGGGATCACTTGAGCCAAGAGTTTGAGGCCAGTGTGAGCAACATAGCAAGACCTCGTGCACCCTACTTCTTTAGAAAAAAAATCCTAGCTGCTCTTTCCTGCAGAAATTGACTTTTTTTCTTTCTGTGGTTGCTGAAGATCAAACTTAGGACCTCATGCATACCAGAAAGTGCTGTGTCACTGACACGAGCTCAGAAATTGACAATTAATTCTTAACTTCATGAGAAAATTGAAAGAATTCAGAATATCCAAAACAATCTTGAAAAAGAACAATTAGAAGATTCATGACACTTACTATAAAGCTACAATGGGTAATTGTAATAGAGGTTGATGAAATGGAACTGAGAGTTCAGATACCTTTATGTTTATGACCAGTTGATTTTTAATGCTGCAACAGTTAAATGGGGAGAACAGTCTTCACTGGGTATTTGCATATAAGAGAATGAAGTTTGATACCTGCCTCACACCAAATACAAAAACAAACTCAAAATGGATCACAGACCTAAAAGTTAAGAGTGAAAATTGTGAAATTCTTAGATGAAAACACAGACATAAGCCAGGTGTAGTAGCACATGGCTATAATCCCAGCACTCGAGGCTGAGGCAGGAGGACCACTGAATTCAAGGACAGCCTGGGCTATATAGTGAGTTCAAGGCCAGTTTGACGTATATAGCAAGACTCTATCTCAAAAAATGAAAAAAGTACTTAGATGAAAATAAGACATAAATCTCATGACCTTAAATTAGGTGATAATTTCATAAATATCAAAAGTATAAGCAACAAAATAAAAACATAGATAAATTGAACTAACAACATTGAAGTCTTTTATGCTTCAAAGGACATTATCAAGAAGGTTAAAAAAAACCCCACAAGTTGGGAGAAAATATTGGCAAACCATGTGTTTGATAAGGCACTACAATCCAGAATATAAAGAGAGCTGTTACAACTAAATAATAAAAACATAACCTGAGTTTTAACATGGGCAAAGAATGTGAATAGACATTGTCCCAAAGATACACAAATGGCCAATAAGCACATGAAAAGATACTCAACATCGTTAGTCTTCAGGGAAATGAAAAGCTACTAGGATGGATGTAATAAAAAATCATAGTAGTAACAAAGATGTAGAGAAATGAGCCCGCGTGCATTCATCACTGGTGGGAATGTGAAGTAGTATGGTCATCATGGAACACTGCTAATTCCATTAAGAACCACAGAGGAATGGGGAGATAGCTCAGCGGCACAGTGCCTGCCTGGGAAGCACAAGGTCCTGAGTTCGATTCCTGGCACAAAAGAGTGAACCACAGAATTACTGTATGATTCAGCAATCTCACTCTTATTAAAGTATGTACTTTGGAGAACTGAAAACGTGTTCACACAAAAACTTGTGCACAGATGTTCCTATCAGCGTTACTCATAATAGTAAAAAAAAAAAAAAATAGAAACAATGAAAATCCATGGATAAATGGGTCATGTAAATGCGGTGGGCTGTGGGTGTCGTGCAGTGGTAGAGCATTGGCCTAGCATGTGCTATGTCTTGGGTTATATCCCCAGGGCCACCAAAAACGAAGTGTGGTGTATTGATAAATGTACTATTATTTGGTTATAAAAAGGAACGGAGCACTGATTCACATTCCAACGCAGATGAACCTTGGAGACATTATGCTAAGTGGAAGGAGCAAGAAAAGAAGGGCAACCTCTTCCATGATTCCATTTGCGCAGAATGTTCAGATGGGGAAACCCAAAGGGACAGGTCAGTGGTTACCAGAGGCTGGCAGGGAAGGGCACACACCGGGAGCAGTGGGGCGTGCCTGCCGGTGGCTAATGTTCTGGAGTGACATAGTTGCACAAATTCTCAATATGCTTTTAAAAAACCCACCGAGTTATCCACTTTAAAAAGTGAAATTTATGGAATGAGAACTATGTCTTAATAAAAATATTAATCTTAAAAATATACCCGAGACTATTTGATATCAATCTAATTGAAAATTGAAAGATAGTCAATGGCTATTTTAATCAATTCTTGATTCATAAGAGCATGAAATGAGATGATGCTTAAAAAGATGCTCAGTAATTCAGGTACATACGTAAAGAGAGAAAAGTATACATTTGTAAGGAGAGTGAACACGTCTCTACCTCGATCTTCAATAGAGTGAAGTCTTTAAAATGCTGTTCATTGTAAGTGTTCAAGAATTCCTTAAGACCAATTTTTGGTACAGATAGTTTCCTAGGCCCCATGACAGGCTTCTGGCCCAGCAGGTCTGGTGGGGGCCTGAGAATGTTCAACAGCACTGAGCAGTGCAGTGCTCTTTGAGAGCCATGGCGCTGGTATGGTGCCTGGCATGTAGCACAGAGTATGTGCTTAATGAAGAGGTGGGCAGAAAAGAGTAAACAACAAAGCTGCCCTTCAGTAGCCTGCTCAGTGCACCTCAAGCCCACTGTGCAGGGCCCTGCCCACCTCGGGCCTCCTTTGTACCCCAGGCTGTGTCAGGTGTTCGTGGAACAAGGGTTCAGCTCACCTGTGACTATGCCATGTGGAGGAAACTGTGGCCCTGGGAAGCTCAGGACCTGTGTATATGTTGGAGGTCACTAATGGTCCAACACTTGAACTTCTACCTCCAGACTCAGACCCAGGGGATCTCTGTGTGACACATGTCTGCCCTCCTAGTATCTAGACATGTCCCAGGAACACCACTATCATCAGAGAATGAGCCAAAAATGTGGCTGACCTCGAAGTACGGGGAGGCCTTGGGCTTAGGACTGGTGTGTCTGGCCCCTGCTGCAGGCCTGAGTATAGCGGCAACTCTGCAAGCTGAGCTAGCATGTCCCCGCGCTGGGCAGCACTGCTCACCACCAGGAGAGATGATGGGTCCCTCTTGCCATTTTACTGATGATCAGTGTTCCTGTGGTTGGAAGTCACCAGTAAAGGGATCTCCTCAGGGCCACAGGTAGGTGCTGGGCTAGCGCTGGTGTCAACCAGCCCAGCTCTGTGATCCAGGGACGTGAGAAGCAGCCTGCAGTGACCAAGAAACAGCCAGACTATCCCAGGGTTCCACGCTCAGAGACTCCTAACTTTCCAGAAACACCACCCATTACCCAAGGCCTCTCATTTCCTGGCCAGACCACAGTCTGCAGCTAAGTGGGGACCATAACAGACCTTAAGGGCCAGGGGGTGGAGAGTAAGCGGGAACAGGCACCAGAATAGCTGTGGCCAGTGATTACAGGGGTGGGCTACCTCCACCCAGACCGCAGGGGCTCAGGGCCTGGCAGGATGTACAGACTGGCCATGGAGGGGGTTGGATGGGTGCCGGAGGGTCAGAACAGGGCACCCCTGGAGATCCCTGTGTTTAGCCCACTGGAGACAGCTGGGGGTTGGTCCCAAACAGCTACACTAGGGCTCCTGCCAAAGCATTTGCAGTGCCCCAACCCCACTTGGCCCATGCGTTAGCCCCCTGCTCCTCTGCTGGGCTGCAGATTCCAGGGCCTCTGCCAAAGGCATGATGGCACCGATAAGCAGGCTGAAGAGAGATGGCAGGCTCTTGTGTTCATAGACTGTGAGGGAGATGGGCTGGAGCTATGACTTCCATCACCCAGAGCAGCCACAAGGAAACCATCAGGGGTTTCTGCTTTGAAAAAGGAAACACAACTAATGGGAGGTTAGGAAGAGGAGGCAGAGAGAGGATGATGGGAGAGATGAGGCCAAGACAGGGACAGGGAGACAGCCATGGAGGACAGGGACCCTGGCTAGGAGAAAGGGAAACATAAAAAATCAGGAAGGGCCAGGATGATGAAACAGTGGCGCTTCTGAAAGAACTCAGAGCAGACCAATTGATTTTGAAGAGGCAGGAAGCAGTAGGGGATGAGCTGTCATGGAGATTGACAAAGCAGGCAGGCCCCAGCCCAGAGTTCCAGTGTGTGGCCCACCCAATACCCTTGACACCCAGCCCAGGCTGCATGGTGCCACTGGAGGTGGGCTGAAGCTTCCAGGTGGACACAGCAGTCAGCAGAGGGAGGCAGGGCTTTGCCCAGGTCCTCAGCAATGCAGGAAGTACCTAAGGCACAATGGCAGGGCCCCCGCAATTCTACGCTGGGCAGTCCCCGCACTCAGGTGTGCTCAGTACTTGGTAGACATGGACATGATTCCTCCTATCAAGTGGAAACTATTACTGGTCGCATTTTTCAGTTGGGGAAACTTAGTGTCAGGAAGCAAAGAAATTTGGCCCTGGCATCAGGTTATTTGCTGCATCTAGGTAGGATTTGACCCCAAGCAACAGGCACCAGTGTGTGCCATCCTGCCTCGCGGAGACCCACTTGCCCTGCATATGACCCTGTCGGTCCTCATGGTGCTCGCAGACTGGCAGTCTCTGTTGTACTGACTGATGAGAAAATGCCAGCTTGGGGAGGGAGAGCATGTGCCTCAAGGTCACACGGACCTTATGGGACAGATAGGACACCTGCAAACATTACATGGTGAGGCCTTCTTTGCCAAGTGAGATAGCACCCAGATAGGCCTGAAAGAAGAAATCAGTCACCTTTGACCCCCGCCCACTCCCTGCCAAGGAAGGGGAGTGGGGGCAACGGGCATGTGTCCCAGTTGGGGGAAAATGCTATTTGGAGGCTCCCAGGTCTGTGTGCAGAGATTGCAACACTGGGTTTCTGGTTAATAAGTTCTAGATGGTCACAGTGTTGCAAGACCAGAAGAGCAGGAACAGCCAGGCCCAGACAGCACTGACGCCATGGGGACCCTGGCCAGCAGCCACCAGGGTCTACACGGCCCTACTCCTTCCCCTAGTGGGCTGTCAGGAGTGATCTGTCTGCCTGAGCCATGGTCACTCCTTCCCACAGACCATCAGGAGAGGAACCCTGATCTGATCAGGTCATTCTCAGGTGCCACCCCACCTGCTCTGGCTCTACAACTGTCAACACCCCTACTTTCAGCCCATCACAGCTAGCCCAGCCCAGGCCCCCATCAGCTGTCCCAGAATAGCTATTGGAACCGCCTTGTAAGTGTCCTATTCCTATTTTCCCTGCCTTCATGATCTCAAAACCTACGTGGCTTCCCACTAGCTCGGGTCACAATAGATTCCTTCCCAGGCCCCTCCAACACACATCCACCCTTCCTCATGAGCTCACTGAGCTCTAGCCACAATAGGCTTCCCTCCTGCCTCAGGGCCTTTGCACTGGCTGGTCCCTCTGCCTGGGATGTTTTTCTAGGAATTCTGACACAGGTAGATGCTTCTCATTGACCACACATCAGCTCAAATATTGCACAGGTGGCCTTTCCAACCAGTTTAAAACAGACCTCCACTCAGTTTCTTACTGTGACTGCTCTCCTTTTATTTTATCAGTGCTGAAATCTTCTGATTTGTATGTGGACCGACAACTCTGGAAGGTCAACCCTATAAGGAAGGGGGCTATTTTGCCTCCCTGTAATTCCTGCACCTCAGCCAGTGCTAATGACTTTCTTGCTCTCAGTTATCTCCTCTGCAGAACAGGATTTCTGATTCCTACTCTTTTGAGCCACCCATCCTGCCAGCTGGCCTCTTCTCAGAGTCCTCTCTGAAGGGGCCTCTGCCCTCCAGTAGCACCTGAGAATGGACAGCAGCAGTGTGGGCTGCTGGGGATTTGGCAGCCACGCCCCCTCTTTTGCTACCCACCTGGCTGCCCTCCGGAAGAAAACCTGCCTGAGGCTGCTGGATCCCTCCTCTCCCCATCTCCCTATCTTGGGAAGAATGTGGGGGTAAGTCTGTGTTAACCCATGCTACTCCTGGACAGGAAATGCTGGGCTCTCAGAAAAGGGACGAGGCCCTGGGGTAAGAGGTCAGCAAACAGCCTTGCAGAGGGGTCCTCCGCTGGAAACCAGCCGTTTCTCCCTCTGCCCCGCCCCCTCCACACTCTCCTTCCTCTGAGCCCAACTTCAGGGCCATCTGGAAGTCACCTGAGGCTCAGCCTGCTTCTGAGAGGGACATGATGACGTGCTCATGGTGTGGGAAGGGGTAAGGGGCAGGACAGGCAGGCTGGGGTTTGGCTCAGTGAGTGGCCCAGCTGAGGAGGGCTTTGGTGGCCACCATCAGGGCTCTTGATGGGTGTGTCTCAGGGACAGAGGATGCAGAGTGCAGATTTGACATTGTAATATTAACAACATAAGCTCTGTGAGGCCAGGGATATTTGTGAGTTTTGTTCCTCGCCATTTCCCAGTGCCTACAGCAAACCTATGGTATGCACGCCTGAGTGGGCTGTTTCTTATCACTGAAAGCTCTGAAAGGTTTGCCATCACGTCCTGGACAGACACTTGCCACCAGAAGGCACTGAGCACGTGTGGTCACAGGGACCAGCCGTGGGAAGCACAGTTGCCATGAGGCCATGCAGGGAGACCAGGGGGCAGAGGGGCAGGAGGAGACTCTGGGGATGACAGTAGAGCTACCACAGGGGCCCCAAAGGTAAGAGCAGGCTGTGAGGACAGCAGGGTCTTAGGCAGTGCCACTCCCCGCCAGGACCCTGGGGGAACGCTCCTCCAAAATGAAAGGTCTCTGGCGTCTCTGGGCTACATGAGCCCACGCCTGAACTGGAAGCCTTTCTGTGCAGCCTTGCCAGGGGACAGTGACTCCTCCTACTCTTAAAAAGAAAGGAACAGGGATAGGCCACCTGCCTGGGATGAGACGGTGAAATTCCTTCCGGCCCCTGGAGCTCTTGTACCCAGGAGCGCTCTGGTCCTCACTGGCTACAAACCATATCCCAGCACCCTCTTTCAGTTTGGACATGGCTACAAGGACACCAGGCCCCACTGAGGCCATAGGCAGTGGGATCCTCCTGCAGGAGGACAGCCTTTCCCAGTGAGCTACTCACATGCAGGCTTGCAGTTAGCTCCCACTCTCCTCTGAGGTCAAGAGCTGCAGGTCAGGGTTTGTGAGGGAGAAGAGGCGGGGGAGTGACTGGATGAGTCAGTTTGCTGAGCTCTCCTTTGCCCAGGTTGCCTGCCAAGGTTGGAAGGCTGGAAACAGGCTGTGGGTCTGAGAGAATCTAACAGAAACAGATGGTGGAAGGTGGGAAGGGCCGCCCTGTGGGAGAAAAGGGCTGTCCGGATCCAGAGGGAACGGGAGCAGGGGTCAGCAGGGACCTCCCAGGCCAGAGTAAAGCCAGCTTCCCAAGCGAGAGGGTCATGATCAAGGGCAGGTACACAGCAGGGCAGCTGGGGGGGGGGAGCAGGGTGCAGCCTGGGGAAGAACAGGAAGGAAGAACATGAGTCCCCCTTTCTGGTACCCGCTCTCCCTTCTCCACACCAAGCCATCTCCTGGGTTTTGCAGCAGAGGAGGGAGGTCCAAAGGTGCAAAGCCCAGGTAACCAGTGCCTTGGCTACACCTCTCAAACCTGGGCGAAGGAGATGGCAGGAGAAAGGTGTCTCACAGAGACATAAAGACACGTCGACAACGCACAGAGTGTCACCCAGAGAGGCATGCCCATCTGCAGACAGCTCTCCAGGGTGCAGACATGCGAGTGGCCTCTCACAACTCCAACCAGGGGCTGAGCCCTGAGCAGCTGGAGCCACTGTGCCCTGCCCTGTCCCAGGACTAGGAAAACATCTGTCCACTGAATGACTGGGTGGACAGAGGCTGTGACAGCCACAGACACTGGGACCACACCCAGACTGCTCTAGAGCACACTTTGTTCTGCTAAGACGTGATGAGCACCCAGATCCCAGATAGGGGCCTGGGGGCAGGGCCTGGAAATGTCTGCACCTCCTTCCCACAGGCTTGGGGAGGCGTCCAGGTGTGGGCATAGTGGGGCCATGGTCACGTGGCAGGTGGAATGGGCCAAGATCTTATGAGCCCTAAGGAAGCCTCCCCAAGCTCTGCACACTTTGGCTTGCAACCAAACTCTCAGGGAAGGCTGAGGTGAAGAGAAGAAAGCCTTCACTCTGCACTGGAGGGAGCTTAGTGCGGCTCCAACAGAAGGCGGCCAGCGCTACAGGAGGCTCAGGACTGCGTACCTGTTATCAGTGCCTGTTACCACATTGAAGGTTTCTCCCCAGAAAGCCTCATTTTATAAATAGGAGCACTAAGGGCATGAGATGGGAAGGAAGGTCACCCAGCTGCTGCTTACTGAGTGACTTTCAGCGCAACAGCCTGGACCCGGTGGGTGCTTCCACAGTAAGTGCCACCCTGAAAACAGCTTCCTGGGCCTCGGATCCTGGGTCATCCCCAGCTCCACCAAGCCTCTGTCCTTGCCCATGCTTGAGTGTGGGACTATCTGGGAGATCCCAGATTATCACAGAGCTCACGCTGAGGAGGGGCAGTGAGCAGAGACCGAGACACACACACACACATACACACAGAAAGAAAAGCAGCCACCCAGACCAGGGTGCTCCTCGGCCCCTCCAGCTCCAGGCAGATCATGGAGCTGGATCTGAGCCATCCGCGCTGGTCCCTCAGCCCTTTCTGGCCTCGGTTTCCTCCTTTAGAAACGGGCTGACAAGAGGGTGAGACTTGCACTCACATGCAGGCTTGCAGTTCATCTCTCTACTTGAGACGAACCGAGTAGACTCAGAGCGAGAGTTAGTACATGCTTTGTTGGGAGCAGGCACTCAGCCCCACGGAGTCATGGCTGCCTGCCTCAGTTTCCCCCAACCAGTCCTGGAGTCGGTTCGGCTCAGCCCTTCCCAGGGCGGAGTAGAGCACTCCAGGGCGCAGAGGATGGCACAGATGGATAATGCCAGTAAGAACCTGAAGCTGCCCTCTCCAAGCACCTGCCCTGCTCACCTGGAGGGGCTTTCCAGGGCTGCGAGTAATGTGCGAAGCCTAATGCCCTGCACCACCCACAACGGGCCTGAGAGGCTGCCCACCCGGATGGTCACCTCTCCCAGGGGTGGAGGGGTGGAGCGCGTCTACAGCTTTTCTGGGCCCCACCAGCCCCTGTACTACCATTTCCGCTCCCAGCCGGGGAGGAGAGGGCAGGCGCCCCGCAAGACCCTCCAGAGATCAGGCTTCAGCGGGCCGGGGCGGGGAGCCGGGGAGGGCACTCACCCAGGCGCAGGGCGCGCGGCGCGGTGCACAGGAGCAGGAACGCGGCAGCGCCTAGGCACGCGGCCACCAACCCGCGCCGCCGCCAGCAGCAGCGCCTCCCCATGCTGTGCTCCCTGTTGCCTCTTTTCCAGGCGGGGCTACAGTCCTCTGGGCTGGGCAGGGGTCAGTGGTTCAGAGCCCTAGGACCCGCCCGGGAGCGGCCGTTCCCGGCAGGGCTGGGTCCACCCCGGCGGCGCGTACCAAGGCTGCGGCGCGGGGGAGCAGAGGTAGTGTAAGTTGTGGCGGTCGGACCCGGAGTTCTTCGGCCGCTAGAGACTGGAAGATGTTTTCTGGCTGATGTACGCTTGGTTCTCACGCCGGTGCTCGGAACACCTAACAGAGCGCCACCACAGACCCCGGCGCGGTGGGCGGAGACTGGGGGAGGGAGCCCCGTGGCAGGTGAGGCTCCGCCCGGTGGAGTTTGCCCTGGGGTGCCGACATCTACCCACAGAGAAGCTTCGCCGTAGTGGCTAGAGAGAGGAGCAGACCCATTCCAGGCAGTGAGCCCTGCCTTTTTGCTTAATTACCAGGAGCCCAAGGAAGCAGGTTCCCTCTGCATGACTCCTGCAGGCCCCCAGCCCCGTTATCAGGCACAAGTGTGTCCTTTCCTTCCCCTGAAGCCACACTGTAGCCTGGCGTGCTGAGCAGGTCTCCAGGTCCCTCCGGAATCCTGCTCACGCAGGTTCTGTCCACACTGGAAAGGAAAGATGAGGTCTGAGTCCCGACCCCCCACCCTCGCCACCAGAACTGTTCTGGGCACAGAGGGAGCACTTAGACCGTACTGAGGTCTCTTGGGGTGGGTTAGGACAGCAGCCCTGAGAGTGAGGCCCAACCTTTGGGAGACAAAGGAAGGGCCAGAGGCTTAGCTAAGTAATGGAGCACTTGCTTAACTTGTGTGCAGTCCCACGTTCCATCCCCAGAAGTGAACAAATAAAAACGAAAAGGATAAATGCGTCCAGCTACCCCTGTGGGGCAAGCAGACCACCGCAGACCCTATGGTCTTGCTGCCCAGCGGGCAGGCTGTCAGGGAACTAAGGGTACAACTGGTACTGCGTGCGCGGGTGCAGCAATGTCCATGCGTGGACGGTGTAGGTCCACTAGCAGGGTACTGCCTTCCCCCCCAGTCTTTAAACTGCTCTTGAAAAATCCAGTGACTTCAAAACCTTCTGGTGCCTCTTACCTGCAGTGTGAGGTCAGGAATGTCACCTAACCTCTTTGTGCCCAGTCAGTTCCTGTATGATGGGACAGTACCAGACCTCACACTGTCCTGGAGATTAAATGGGGCACAGGCGATGTTTGCAGCAGGGAATCCAGTGGAAGCACTTGGTACTAGTAATTCATTAACACTATGGTTACTGCCTAGAAAGACCTCGCTGGTTCCTGTGACAGCAAGGGTACAGCAGTGACACATTCTTTGCTGTTACACTTACAATAATTATGCGGGCTTCAAGATATAATGGTTCCAAATTGTGATGATGGTTCTCAAAAGGCAGAGAGTTGAGAATCCCAGCTCACAAATAAAACCATAAATTCCTTATGTGGGGCATAGGGAATGCCTGTAATCCCAGCACTCTGGGAGGCTGAGGCAGGAGGAACACAAGTTTGAGCTCAGCCTGACCCATTTAGCACTTTAGCAAGACCCTGCCTCAAAATAAAATACCAAAAAAGGACTATTTTTAAAAGTTCCTTATCATGACTCTCCTGGCTTGGAGAACCTGCAGCTCATCCCCAGCCCGGCCCCAGAGGCAGAGAATACCGCTTATTTGCATCCCTTGTCAACGCGCAGTTTCTTTTCTTTTTTTTTTTTTATTTTAAAGACAAAAGAATGGAGACACATGAACCAGAATAAGCCATAAACAGTACAGAAAATACAAAATTATAGAGAATACAGTAGGGAATTACCACTGGCTGTTGTACTACTTAATGTTATCTTCACATTCGTTAACACAAAAACATTAAAGGAAATACCAAATTATAGAGAAGATAGTAAGGAATCTGCACTGGATGCTGTATAATATAAAATTATCTTCACTTCTGTTAACACAAAAACAATTGAGGAAATACAGAATTATAGAGAACACAGAAGGGAATTAGCCCTGGATGCTGTCCTACTTAATGTTACCTTCACCTTTGTTACTCACTTACACAGATGATGGCCCATTTGATCATTCAGTTTTTCTCCTCCCTCATCTCCGTTGCCCTATCACTCAATCAGTTATCTTCCCTGTGATAATAACTCTGCTCCTGGGTTTATCTATACCCCTGGACTCTCGCCTTGGGAAGACATATGTCTTCCCAACGCGCAGTTTCACCTAAACCTGCCGTCCTGAGTTTCCTGGACCTGTATTCCCTCAGCCTTGTAAGCTGCCACCTGGTGGCCAACATTGAAAACGACCTCTCAGCCCGTCATTGCCGGAGATGTCCCGGGAGGCCCTCCAGGAAGATCTTGGGTTTTGGGATGCAAGCAGGTAGGAGTTCCAGGACCTCAGTACTTCCCCGAGAAATTTTTCTCTGCATCTCTCCGCCCTTCCACAGGGACTGACATTCACTTCTTCATTCAAGCACTGGTGTTCAAATTATAAATGGGGGCCTAAAAATAGAACTGACTAGCTCTGATTGATGCTATGAACAAAATACAGGTACGGGAGGCGTATGGACATGAGAGTGGGAGGGGCAGACCTCAGGGTGGAGATGATAAGTGAGCGGAAATGGGAGTCCTGGGAGGTGTAAGCCCCAAACTGTCCCGGGAAGGAGTCTTTCACACAGGAGTCTTTCACGGTCTTCTGTGAAATGTTAACATTTTAATTTAATTTAATTTTTTAATTGTACGTGGTTCATTTAAAAATCAGGGCATTTCACCAAAACTATTGGCACATCTGGCCTTTTTGAGCCATCAGGTGATGAGGTCTCCTGCAGAAACAAACCCTAAAACAAGGGCTTGGTACAGAGAGCTTAGTGAAGCTCTGCCTGTTAAGGGGAGACAGAAGGGAAAGCAGCCTGCCAGGACATGAACCACCCTGGTGGGCAGGCCTACTGGAACTTGGGAGGCCAGGCATGCTCCCCGCTCATTACTGCCTCCTCCGGCTCCTGGCTGAGGGCCACGCTCAAGCAGATGGAGGGGCAGCCAATTTCCCAGCTCTCGCCTTCTGCCCTGTGTGGGGCAGGGAGGCTCTGGGGCACCAGAAGCCTGTGAACAGACAGACCCTGGTGCTGGCCACAGGAGCCCATGAGGTGTGTGGTGCTCAGGCACAGAGGATATGACAGGGATGCCTGTCTCATTCAGGCTGTTCGCAGGGCCTGCATGCATAAGCAAGAGGAATGGCAGGGGCAGGCCTGAGCGGCTTCTGCCCGTAGGTGATGCCCCAGACCCCAGAGAGAGAGAGACAGAGAGAGAGAGAGAGAGAGAGAGAGAGAGAGAGAGAGAGATCTTCTTCCTTATTCACACACAATAAATCCTGTGCTGCTCATCAGATCACATGTGGAGTTTTCAGTCCATCAACAACCAATTTTTCCACAGACACTAGCAGGGTGTCCTTAAATTCAACTCAGTTCTGACTCCACCTTGAGATTGCATTAGATGCCACAACTAGGGGCTCGTTGCCACAGGAAGGCCTTCCACTTCAGATGCCAGTTGCAAGCACAGGTGGTGACCTCTGCTTCTGACCTACTGGCTGTAAATCAGGGTTCCCAGGAACCCCCACAGGCTTGATTAATTTGCTAATTAATGACTCAAGGCTCAAGGAAATACTTGACTTGAGTTTACAGATTTATTGTAAATGATACTGCCAAGGCTCCAGATGGACAGCCACATGGGGGAGATGCACAGATGTGGTTTGGAAAAGGGGCAAGGGGTCTGCTTGAGATGCGCTGCCCTGCAGGAACCTCTGGGTATTCAGCCAGCCGGAAGCTCTCTGAACACTGACTTTCTGAGCTGTTAGGGAAGCTGCATTCATTGGCATGACTGATTATATCCTTGGCCATTAATGATGGACTCAACCTTCAGCCTTCTCCCTTCTCTAGAAGTCAGGCTTGGGAGTGGAGTTCCTTGGCAACCAGGTGCTTTTGGGAGCCCACCAGGAGTCATCTCACTAGGGCAAAAGATGCTTCAACACCCAGGAAATTCCAAGGGATTTACCAACTCTGTGTCAAGAGCTCTAGGGCAAAGAACAAATATCAGAACAAAATATTCTCCTGGCGTTCCTGTCCACAAGGGTTTTAGGAACTAAATACATATAATCACAACAGCCCCTTGCTGTACCGTAAGGGTGCAGAAGCAGCCCAGAGGGAGGCTAGAGCCAGACTTCTGGGTGCCAAGAGAGCCTGATGCAAGCTTCACCCCCTCATCTCTCTCGACCTCAGTTTCCTCATTCATGAAATGGGATGGTGCACCTCTCAGGGTAGGTCTGAGAGAGAAGTGAACAGCTTTGTCTGTGATATGCTCAGAGAAGCAAAGCCCTGGAGGTGAAAGCTGTCACCTACCTGCTGAGACCCTTCCTCTCCACTGCAGCCTGAGCATTTGGTTACTGTCCACTTGTGTAGATTGGAGAGGGCCCAGAGGTCATGGAGCTGATCGGGAACACAGCTGGATTCACACCCAAGTGTTGCTTTCCAGGAATGCTATGATTCAACTGTGATCATTTCCTGCCTGTATGAGTGAGACCTGTGCCTCAGTTTCCCACTCTGTAGCATAGGAGTAGTGAGGAATACTTCCTTTTAGAATTGCTTGTGGATTAGGGGATGACATCCATCCCACAGGTGGTACATCACAGAGAGCTTTGGGACCGGAGTGGAGTACCCTGAAGCTCCATAGGAACCAAAGAGGGTGCACACGTTTGTGGGGGAAGTCCCACCACAGCTGCCACCCAGTCACCTTCCCTCTCAGGGGCCCAGGAAGAGACAGATGGACAAGAGACGCTGGTTTCTGTGCAGAGTCTGTGCCAAGTTCCATGTCACGTGGTTCCCCATTATCAGCACGCAAGTTCCAATATTGCCCCCTTGGTGTAACCCTAGGAAACTGCCAGAGCAAACTAGTAGCAGAGCCCCTCCAGCTCCCCAGAGCATAACCTAAACATAAGCCCCTCCAGGCCACCCCATTTGAAGCATGAGCGGACCCCCATCTGGCCCAAGTCTCCCCACCAAGAAGCCTGCTCCTCCCCCCAAATCAACACTCCTATCAGCCAATGACCCAAGGACCTGCCCCTGTGACCCACACGTGACTCCTTCCACAGGCGCTGGGCCCAATGAGGGGCTGGAGGAGGTGGCCCTGGGGCTAGAGGCCCCCGTGCTGCTGACTCCTGGTTGTTCAGTGTCCTCCCAGCCTCCCCACAGTGATGGTCTCCACCTTAGGCTCAGCAGCTATGTCCAGCCTCCAGATGCTGTGCTCTGGCCTGCCCTTGCGGCCCCTCCCACAGAACCGGGGACGCTGGGCTGGGGTGCCACATGCCCCTGTCAGGACCCCTGGTCTCAGCCCTGTAGAAGAGCAGGTAAGAAGTCCAACTCATGCCTCCTGGGGCCTGGTGTCTTCTAGGTTCCCTCTGGGTAGTCGAGGACGGTTCTCCCTACCTCTTGCCCTCAAGTGCCCACCCTGGTCTCTCAGAGCTCTAGGGGAAGGAGAAATGTGTGCCAGACTGTGCCACACCTGATATTTCACAGGCGTGGCCACCCTGCAGTTTGGAATTACAGTCCCCACGTACAGGTGAGGGGACCTTGCGGCTCAAGGTCATTCAGACAGGAAGGGATGGTGGCGTGGCCACCTCTAATGGGAGGAGGAACCCGGAGGGTGTGAAGTGGCCCAATCCCAGCAAGAAGCATGAAATGTGTACCTTGCCCAGGCCAAGCACAGACTTGTGTTCTGCTGCCAGTAGGTCAGCTCTTTGTCTCCGTTTGTGAACGCCCCCACCCCATCTCTGAGTGCATGTGCACACAGCGGTCACCCTACTGAGAGCAGGACGGGTGCTGGGGAGAGCTGCGGGCCAGGCAGACCCTCAAGTGATCGTTCCATCTTACTGACAGGGCACAGGCCCAGGAGATGGGTGCATACACCAGCAGTCCCCAGGCTGCCTGACCCTGGGGCAAGTCACTGACCCTCTGCGAGGCTGACTTTTCTCATTTGTAAACCAGGGATGTAAATTTTTTGAGAGCTGTGCAGAAGAACAAATGAGATAAAGGAGGTGACACAGCTGTGTAAGAGTTTTCTACCTACTTTTTTTTTATATCAAGGATTTCAAAAACAATGGGAGGAAAGTAAAAAATACCAATAAAATAAAGTTTAAAGGATGAATCCTGGTAATGGTGGCACATACCTGGAACCTCAGTAGGCTAAGAGGCTGAGGCAGGAGGATCACAAATTCAAGTTCCTCCTGGGCATCTCAGGGATTTAGAAAGACTCTGTCTCAAAATTAAAAAAAAAAAAGTTAGGGTTGTAGCTTGGTGCCAAAGTCCTTATTGACAGCTGTCCCTTTATATACTGGCTTGCTTTCCTTTTTCTTTTCTTTTAATGAGTGCTTTTACTAAATGTTAGTGTTCCCAGTGCTCAGTCCTGGGCCCTGTTTCTCCTGTCCCCTCCTGACTTCTGTCCCCAACCCACATGAGTCGCCTAGCCTCACACCAGCCCTCCCTTAACGTTCGTTGAGTGAGCGAGCAAATTCACCACACCTACTTCCCCCTTTCTCTCACCTCGAGCAGCTGGTTAGCCACGGTTAGCTGGTTGAGTAAGTGGCTGCAGTGTTCATCCGGAGACCTAGGCTTCTTCCAGATCCCCACCCTGCCTCACCTGCTCCCAACCTATCCTGCAAATTGGCTGGGACTGCCAGGCCTCAGGGCCTTCTGCAGCCTATGAGGCATAAGAAGGAAAGAAAGACATGGCAGAACCCATAGTGAAAAGCTCTGAAAAGAACCAAAGGTGTAAAGACAGAGGCCAGGAGTCTGAAAGGTGAGGCTGAAGTTGGGGCCGTGCATGTGCCTCAGTAGAAGAATGCTGCCTACTATGCACAAGGTGCTGAATTCTATCCCCAGCACTGCAGAAAAGGGGTAAAGAAGCAAGGTCAAGTCAGCTCTGTTCTCCTAACAAGAAATTAGGGCGATAGAGGGGAGGGAGCTTTGGGGATGGAAGTGTAAGTGCAAAGGCCAGGAGGTAGAACCTGGAGCATGAGGGGCCTGTGGGAGAAGAGTGACTGGACACGGTGGGGGTTTGTGTTGCTTTCCCTGGTTGGGTAAGAAGCCCTCAGAGGGGCTCTTCTTTCTCTTGACCTCCTGTCCCTGGCCTCAGGCTCTGTCCAGGTCTCCCTAGTATAAGGTAAATAAGGAGCAGAGACCGCCAGACATGTGTAAAGGCAACATGGCATGGAAATTATTGTGCCTAGATTCAGTCAGAGTGCAGTCAGACCTGCCCCAAACAAACAGAAGTGTGTCCGTTTAATAGGGGTGGAGAGAAGGCAGAGGACATTGGCAGGAAGATCCCAAGGAATAGCTGTAGTTAAAGTTTTCTGGCAATCTTGCACCCCCATAGGCTGAGTCCTTTGAAGTGTCCCTTGTAAATTTGGGGGTGTCTGCAGATGTCTCCAGGTCCTGCAAAGTTGCTTGTCCTATCTTATCTCCTTTCCTGTGTCAGCCTCAGTGCTGAGCCGAGTTCCCTGCAGAGAGTAGTACTTCTGCTGGCAAGCAGCAGGCTGGGGGCTGGGAGAGTCAGGCCAGGCTGGAGACTTACATTAGGAGATAGGTGTGTACATTGTGCACTGCCCAAAGCTACCTAGCTGAGAATGCAGCCTCCAAACGCCTAACTGATCAGGGCACCAGGTGGAGGTTGCTTTTGCACTTGCATGAAGTGTCAGCTCTTCTCCTGAGGCTGCATCCCTCCTGCTCCCCAAGCCACAAGCTGCAGGCCCCTCAGTGGCCTTGCCTCAGGCCGAACAGCCTAATCCCTGGGGCTGGAGCTGGTCCATAATCAGCAAGAAGAGGGAGGGGCTAAGCCCACCTTCCTGAAGGGGATGGGGCAGCAATCAAGGAAGGCTTCCTGTAGAAGATGACAGTGCAGATGGGCCTGGAGTGTGAACCAAGTGGTCTCACAGTAGATCCATAGATGTCTGAATGGAGCAGAAGAAAGTCCAAATGAGGAGGGAGGATGGCCCAGCAGAGGGGAATCCAAGCCTGGGCACCGTGTTCAGCTGCCTAGCACACCCTCCTCTCCTCTGCTCCCCAGTTGGCCCTGAGGAATGCCCTGCGCTACTTCCCACCTGATGTCCAGGAGCTGCTGGCCCAGGAGTTTGCCCAGGAGCTGCGACTCTATGGACACATCTACATGTACCGGTTCTGTCCCAACATTGAAATGAAGTGAGCACTGGCGGGCATGGGTTAAAGCTGTGCTAGAGATCAGGAAATGCAGGGAGTCAACAACCAGGAAAATCCCATGTCAGACTTAGGCAGCCACCTGGAGATGTCATAGTGAGTGATCCCCCTCACTCAGGGAGAGAATGGAGGGAGGGGTGAGGGCCTGTGACCTTTGCAATCTGAGAGCTACAAGCAGCTACTAAGCCTGGCCAGAAGATGGAGACCCCTTATTGACATATCTCTCTTGCCCCTGACCTGGGCAGTCAATTCTGGCCTATCCTGGAGCCAAATTGTATACAAAATCCCTTTCAGAACATTTTTTTGAGACAAAGTCTAAGTAGCCTGAGCTGGAACTTGGCAACCTTCCCGTTTCACCCTTCAAGAGTGCTGGGATTACAGGCAAGTGCCCTCACACCCAGCTGGGTAGAGGTTCAAGAAAGTACATATCAGCTCTGCTTTGCCGTCAGCTTTGTCCTGGGTGGCATTTGTCAAGTGGTAAGAGAGAGTGGTTGGGTTGGGTGGGCCCTGAGTTTCCTGTTCCTGACCATGTGGGAGCTCACACTACCTGAGCACCAGATGGATGACCCTTCGTCTGTAGCTAGTACCAGACAGGTATGCTGAGGCTCCTAGCACATGCTGTGGGTGTCATGTCTCACTGTATATTCCTGTGTGGCCAGATGCTGTGGCTAGGGTGGGTTCTGCACATTAGCAGGCACTTTAGCTAGTTTTCCCAGAACTCCTTCCCACTGTCATGCCTGGACTTCCCCTTGCAGGGCCTACCCAATCGAGCAGTACCCTTGCCAGACAAGAGCTGCAGCAGCCATCATGCACATGATCATGAACAATCTGGACCATGCCGTAGCCCAGGTACAGGCTGGGGAAACTGATGCCCAGCACTATTCAGTACAAATGTAACATGAGACACACATGTAATGCTTTCAAGCTTTTAATTTACTTTTAGATTTATGTTATAAAACTAATGTTATAAAACTAATACAAGGGTTCCCATACCCTTTGGCTTCTCTGTAGTGGTTACTTCTTCTATAACTCTGGGATAACATCAAAACCAGAACATCAACACCAACGTGACAGATATACCAATTTCCTTTCTTTTCTTTGTTTTTTATTTGTTTGTTTTTACTATGCTGGGGACAGATCCCAGAGCATAACTCATGTAAAACAATGTGCTACCACTGAGCTACATACCCAGCCCAGTGTTCTCATCATTATGTAAAAAGATAAGAAAAATTTTATACTATACTTTACTTACCCTAATATATCAAAATATTTTTACCATATCATAAATATAAAATGATTAAAGAGCTATTTTATGCATTTTCACACTTAGTCTTTGAAATCAGGATGTATTCCCCAAGTAATGCAGTGCTAGTTGCCATACATGGCTGGTGGCTGCCATGTTGGACGATGTGAGTGTGGCCACATACTCCTGACTTGGGCATCCTATGACAGCCAGCCTGAATCAGTCACCCATATTTGAGAAAGGACAGCCTCCAAGAGTGAGTCCCACAGTTCCTTAAAGGCAACATATTGCTAGCATTTAACTGCTTTGTGAAGTGAGAACTGGTCCTTGCCCCAGACTCTGGTCAGACTGACCTTGACATTAATCTCAGACAGAGTTCCCAAAGTGTCCCCAAACCCGCCTCTGAGCCTCTCGCCAAGCAGAGCCCTTATCCCAGTCACAGAGAAGCCGGTGTTCCTGCAGATGCAGCTACCACTTGGCCTCAAGCTTCTTGCTTCTTCCTCTTTCCCTGTCTTCTTCCCCAACTGAACTCATCCAAAGGGGTTGAGGGTCCTTCCTCTCCTGGTTCCCCTTGCTGTCCACAGCTCCATGGCCATTGCTAGACCCTCTGTTCAGATGACACCCTGTCTTTTCCAGTTTCCCCAGGAGCTGGTGACCTATGGAGGAAATGGGCAGGTGTTCAGCAACTGGGCTCAGGTATAGTAGCTGTGTGGCCTCACCCCTGTCTCCCTAGGAGGAAGTGACAAATTTAGGGTTCTGCTTCCTACATGCCCAAGGCTCCAGCACTGGAGATTATTTGGGAAGTAAGGATGGGAGGGAGCAATGTCACTGAAAGACCCAGGAGCCAAGGGACTATGATGGTGACTGGAAGAACAGGGCCACCGCAGGGCCACCCCGGACCTGCAGGAGGTCTCTGGTCCTGGGCATGGCCGAGAAGCCCCAGGGCGCAGTGCCCACTTGTGCTTACAGAGCCTTGCATGCTTGCTGTCTCTTCAGTTCTGGCTGACCATGTACTACTTGTCGAAGATGACTGAGGATCAGACTCTGGTCATGTACAGTGGACACCCACTGGGCCTCTTCCCCAGCAGCCCTGGTGCCCCGAGGCTGGTCATCACCAATGGGATGGTGGGTCAGAGGTAGCTGGCACTGTGGCTGCCAAGGCCCCAGGCCACAAGAGGGGGTACTGGGGACAGGGAGGAGAGCCGGGTGACCTTGAAACTGCTCAAGAACTGTTTCCCAGAACTCCAAACTTGTGCCCCAGCCGTAGGGGACCTGCTGCCTGTTCCCTCCCTATTTTTCAGGTCATTCCCAACTATTCCTCCAGGACAGAGTATGAGAAGCTCTTTGCCTTGGGAGTCACAATGTGAGTCACAATTTTAGTTTATTAATGTGGCATTTCCTTCCTAATCATACTTTACTATAAAGCCATGTGGCCAGTATTAAATATAATTTTTGAAAAACATAATCACAGCACAGTAACATAGTAATTTCATTTTTTACAAATTCCTTATTATTTTTATGTAAATGTCTGAATTTTTATATACATCTAAGCAAGAGAACATACAACTTCAGGTGCCGCCTTTTTCAAAGACCTTATTATGACCAATTTCAAACATAAAGATATGCAGGCAACACCATCAGTATTCTGTAATTAATGAGCTACAAGGCTCACTTTAGCAACAGTTTATCTATTGGTCTCTCTCTCCATCCATCCATTCATCTTGCTTTTGGATGCATCTCAAGGTAAGTTGCAGGTATTACTGAGTGGAGTTCAGTACTTGTTTTGGTTTTTACTCTTGAAGTGGTATTTGCATGTACAATTGGTCCTCAGTATCTAGAAGTTCTGTGTCCTCAAATTCCACCAACTGTATATCAAAAATATTGTATGTGAAAAAAATTTGTGCACCGAACATGTGCAGGCTTTTTTCTATCATTTCTCCCCATACAATAACCATTTACATAGTATTTACATTACGTTGGGAATTATAAGTAATCTAGAGATGATTCAAAATACACAGAAAGATGTGCATACGTTCTGTGAAAATACTACATTTTGTATCATGCACTTGAGTGTGTGAGGCTTTTGGTACCCACAGGGGTACTGTAATGAGGTGCACACATCACACTGTGGTCCCTGCCAAGTGTTCTAGATTTTCATTTGTTATAAACTTGATCCATGTTCTGAATCAAGAACTATTTCATCAAACATGGTGAAAGGAACTACAGTGGAAAGGAAATCCCTCTCCTGTTCCAAAGTCCCCAGTTAGGTATCTGCTGTGTGTTTCCAAGTGTTCTTCATGTGCATGGACTCATGACATAGGTAGCTAAAAATGGCCTCTGCACCTTGCAGCTCCTCCTTTGACAATGTAGCTTGGAGGTTGTTCCATTTCTGGAAACAGATCTAACATATTCTTGCTTGACCGGCAATATTTAACTGCACCATAATCCATTTATCCCACTCACCTTCTGATTTGGGTTTTTTGAGTTCTTTGGGATTTCCAGTCCTTTGGGATGTTGCCATGACTGTTGTACTATATAATTTTGTAGATTTCTGTGAGTTTCACTCTAGGATAACCACTATATGAAACACAGCTAAGGGGAACTCATGAATCAGCCTCAGGATAACACTTTGTAATATAATCCTGATAATCAGTACCACCATTTTGTCATACAAAGATTGATAGATGATTTTACATTTAACCTTCTATGCAATAGGTATTGCATAAGAAATAGAAATAGGTATGATTACCCTATTTTGTGGAGGAAAAAAACTGAACACAAAAACCCAGTTAATATTTTGTTGACCATAAGAAGCTGCTGTTGTTATTTTTGTTTTTAACATTGCTAGACCTGCAAACCTTTTCTGTGCCAGTGGAAGCAACCGTAGGGTCACAGTGATGGGACACTGTGTCCTCATTTACTGCTTTGTAACTGTGACCCTAGGTGAGTCACAGAGCTTCTCTATTTAGCAGACATACAATTAAAGTTCAAAGAGGACAGAGCTGCAGGAGCCAGACCTAGTGTGGCTGCATTACCCAAAGGTGTCCTCCAGGTGCTATAGAGTGACTGATTAAAGATAAGATGAGAATTGCCAGTAGAGGTAAAAAAAAGATTTAAATACATAAGTGATCTGAGAAATGCTAATGACATCAAAGCCTTTGCACTATCAGGTTGACAAAACTAAAACACAGAAGATACCCGGTGTTGGTGAGGATATGGGAAAATAGGCATGTACAGACTGTTGGTGGAAGTTTAAGTCAGTATAACAGGCTGGAGATGGTTGGAAGAAGTGCCATCCAGCAGTTGGTGTCAAAGTTTCAGGTGTATAAGGCTTGTGTCCCCACAACTTTACCTCTGAGAATTCCTGGGTGACTACCAAAAATCTCAGTTGCCAGCTCCGCCATGTGTCCCTGTGCAGCCTTGAGTTTTGGGTATCATCGGGACAGGGATATCAATAGCTCCTATATCTAAGTGTTGTGTGCAAATTGATGAAGTGATAAAGGTGAAATCCTCAGCTCAATGACACAAAGCTCAGGTAAATACAGACCTAACAGGGAGAACAACCCAATGAGAGGTTGTATGCATCCTGGAGCAGTCTGATGGGTTCACCTGTCCCGCTGGTGGATGTTTATTATATTAACATTATTCTCTTATGTATGTAGTAGTTGTGTAACCTTTCACGACAGGGAAAATGTAACTTCATTTTTTAGAAGAGAAAACAGGGGTTCTGAGTGGTCAAGTGCCCTGCGTGGTTATGTGGTAGGCTTGGTACTAAGACACAGTTCTGTGAGAAACCATCATTGATCCAGAAGAGACAGGGGCTGGAGGAAATATCTAGGGGTCAGGAACCTAACAGAAGGGATATGAACTTGGCATTTTCAAGGGAGAAAAGCAAATAGCAGTACCTCAAGATACCAGAAAATGCCACCTTTTCCCACCACATTGTTGAAAATTAAAATGTTTGATAATTATCAAGTGATGGAAACAGCCATGCTTATGCTTTGGTGACAGTCTCTTAGGGATTCAGTTTCTGATAGTACCTAAAATGTACCTGATAACCCAGTGGTCCCTCTCCTTGATTTCTACCTGGGAGGACATGCCTGACACACAGCTTCAGGGGAGCAAGCAGAGGTTTTGCTGCCATTGTTCGTACAGCAACATCAAAGCCATCCCGAATACTAGGAAGGGGAGTAAAGAACGTTCGGTGGATTTGGATGCTGTGTGCTGTAAAGCCAGGGAGAGAAATGAGAGGGAGTCTCTATGTGCCAATGTGGAAAGGACCCTACAGGTGGGGTGCTGGGGGCAAAATAAGCTGCAGAATCAAAATTTACAGAATGAGGCCATTTAGAAAAATGTTTGGAACACCAGGAGCCTCTCAAGCGAAACAATACACCAAGTGTCACCCACGGAAGCACAATGAGCAGCAAAAGTGTACAGATCTGAAGCACAGGCTCCATGAATTCTGAGAAATGTGTGTACCCATGCCTCAACCAACTGGTCAGGTCTGGGCCCACCACATCCCCCAGGCCCCCTTCCAGTAGGAGGATTCCTCAGCAGGAACTTCACTGAATGTCACCTGAATGGCTTCCTGAAGGGTGTGCTCTCTCCTGTTTGCGCCCTTTCCTGGGCCGCATCACATAGAATAGGCCCCCACTCGTTTTCTCTGCCGGTGTTTTCTCACATTCCTATGTTGTCATCTGTTTTGTGAATGACCATTTCAGATGCTTCAGACTTTGGCCACTGCCAAAAAATTGCTATGTTCATGTGCATCTCTTTACCTGGGCATTAGTGTGTAGCATGGGTGTGCTGGACCATGTCCAGCTATAGTGTGTATTCCCCAAAGAGACATTTTCTCAACCAATTCTATGTCAATTTTAGGAGAATAAAATCTGTTTGTAAAAAATCTAGGAGGCAGGAGGGAACCAAAACTGGAGGGGTATAGCCTATTATCTTACCTCCATTTTTTAAAAAAAGGAGAATGTACAAATACCTTTGAAGATATTTGAAAGTTCATTTTCAAGTTCCTAAAGCAGAGACTGGGAGAAGCCATGCCTGGAGTCTGGCTCAGCTTCCTGGTTGGCTTGCTCTGTCTGTGGTCAGGTACGGCCAGATGACAGCAGGCAGCTACTGCTACATCGGTCCCCAGGGAATCGTCCATGGCACAGTGGTGAGCAACGGGTCACACCTGGCCGAGAGGGTGAGTCCTGGGAGGCGGCTGTGGTAGGAGAGGACAGTGCATGCCTGTCCTCCTCTGCCTGCAGCTCACTGTGCTGAATGCTGCGCGCCGGCACCTGGGCACTGAGGACTTGGCTGGGAAGGTCTTTGTCACCTCTGGGCTTGGCGGGATGAGCGGAGCTCAGGCCAAGGCCGCAGTCATTGTGGGGTGCATCGGCGTGATGGCAGAGGTGAGTGGCAAAACTTCTGTCTTTGTCCCTCCCTTTGTCTCTCCTTCCTCCCTCCCTCCCTCCCTCCCTCCCTTGCTTTCTTCCAGACCTGCTCAAACCTACACCACTCTTCTCATCTCTCATTCAGCTGCCCCCCACACCCTCCGCAAACCCCTGCTTAACCGCAGTGGGTAGGTTCCCATTGTAGCACATGCTTCCTATTTTCAAAGTGGCCTTCATGCTGCATGGTCAGTGCCTGTTGACTGCCCTTCCATGAAACTGTGGGCATCCATGTAGGGATGCTTCCCTATATCCAATCGAACTCCTGGACTCTAGATGGGAAAGAATAAATGTTTATGACTAAATGAATGTGGATTCCCCCAACTTGAGCAGCAGAGTCAGGTGGAAGAGGCAGACAAGTCATCCCTCAGTAGACATGGGTAGGGGTAGCTTACCTTCAGTGGCTGTCATACCTCTCTTTGGTAGGTGCCAGGGACAGGACGGGAAGCAGAATGTTGTAGAACTGAGGAGCTTTGAGATAAGCCTTGGGGATGTAAACCAGTATAACATGCACCAAGTTGACATTACATCTGTGTCATACGTACCTGTACTTGTTAGGACTGAGTTGGGCTGCAGGTAATAGAATGTGTATCTATAGTGGCTTACCGAACTAGGATTTTATTTTTCTTGTGTAACCAACAGTACCAGCCTTGGTTCAACAGCTCACTGATATCAGGTTCAACACCTCCAAATTTCCCTCATGAATACAAAATTTCTGACCAAACCCCAGCCACACCATCCACATTCAAGGCAGGAAAAAGTAAGAAGGGAAGTGTTGGCAATGAATGACTATTTCAGCAGGAAGCTCATGTCTCAGAAACTCCTTTTATCTTGAATCAGATGGACGTTCTCATCTATGAAGGAGAATAGGAACAGTACACAAGAAACAATAGGAACAGTGTCACCCTGCATGAAATCTGGTTTCTGGTAGCTAAAGAGACAAGAAGAGAAATAAGTAGTGGAAGGAAGTGCACAGTGCCCTTCCCAAGACCATGTTATAAAAGTGGGGTGGCCTGGGTGGAGGACAGCGCCTACACAGTGGGCTGTGATATGCTTCGGGCACTTTGTAACAGGTGGCCCGGTGTCTCATGACCACAGGTTGATAAAGCAGCTCTTGTAAAACGCCACCAGCAAGGCTGGCTGATGGAAGTCACTGACAGCTTGGACCACTGCATTGAGAGACTCAGGTACAGCTGCTGCTACCCAAGCACTGGAGGGGAGACCATGAGAAGAGAGCAGAAGACTGGGCTGCTTTGCATGGGGCTGTTTGGTGCCTGATAACTAGTCACAGGAGGCCGCTATACCACATCCTGAACCAGAGGTCATCCTGAAGATATGTCACAGGAAGGACCTTGAAAGACCCCATTTCTCACAAGTCGTTTTGAGTGGATAGGAGCGCTCTGCATGTTTATCCTCAGTTGTGGCCACATGGCCCTGATGGGTTTAAGTTCAGTCTCGGTGTCCTTTGCTCGCCCCCAGTTCCATGAAGGGTGCCCCTTACGTTTCTCACTGTGTAGGGCCAGGAACCTGGCCAGTGACAAGTGCTCACGTGCTTGTCTGCTTTCCTGCTCACGTTTTGGGACGTGAACCACTGGAATGGCACCTCGCGCCACAGCTCCATGGGCTCGGCAGGGCCAGATCCCACTGTGCCATTTGAAGCAGCGCTTCTCCCGTTTGGTGTCCCCAAGGGTATTTAGGGTATTTATGCTACTGCTGGGGTGGCAAGTTTGAAGAATCACAAAACTTTGAAGAATAGAGTTCTGTTTGGGGCAGTGGTTCCCCCCTACAGCTCCAATAAGAATCACCAAGGCAGAGCTTCCAGGTTGTTATACATGAGAAATAATGCGATAACCTTCCAAATATACCATATTTAAAGTAGAGCACACCATATTTAAAATAGATCTTTCTTTTTTTGTTTATTTTAAAGATAAAAGAACCAAAACATATTAACAAACACATATATAAAAAACATAAAAACTATAAAAAAAATACAGAATTTCAGACAAGATGATAGAAAATTAACGATGGTTGTATTACATGTTGTTATCTTCAAATTGGTCACTCAGATAAACAAATATAGGCATGTAAGATTGATCAAACAATTAAACATTAAATGTTCCTTTCAATAAAGCAATAGAAATTAGTACAATTATCTTAGCTATCTTGTGCACACATATATCATATTTTCCCTTCTTTATTTCTTTTCTCTTTTCCCTCTTCCCAGTCGTTCTTTCCTTTTGAGCAGTTTCTTTCCCTTTCACAATAGCTATTGTACCTTTCAGATTTTATTTACTCTTTCAGATTCTTACACTAGGGAGACAACACGATGTTTATACATGTGAGACTGGTTTATTTCACTTATAACATAGATCTTTCTAAAACACCAATTTCACCACTGTTCATCACTTTTAAAACTCTTAGTGACCCCCAGCACCCACTAAAAAACCCTACAAAACTGAAAAACACCTCTCAGATGTCTGTTAATTATAGGTGAAATTCCCAACTCCAGGTGTGGCACTGAAGGGTCTTACCAGACAAAGCTCCTGTCCAGGTTCAGCCTATGCATCCTGAGCATGCACACACACACACACACACACACACACACACACACATACACACATACACACATAAATACATACACATACTCATACATATAACCACACACACTCATATAAGACATATATGCATATGCACACAAGGACACACATAAATATATATACAGGCGCACACACATAAACAGACAGACACACAAACACATGCATCCACAGAGATACATATATATGCATACATGCAGGCACATGTATACATGGGCACATACATGAACACATGTGCACAGTATGACACATATACAAACTAAGTACGTTTGAAGGGCTGTCTTGAGCCCCTGGTCTGCCCCACTGTAGAGACTGAGGAGGAGAATAAGTGGGAATGTACTTCGCCTCCCATCAGCTTCCAGGTCCTGTGGCCCTCCTTCCTGGATGTTTCGTGGTCCGGACTTATCTCCATCACTGCTTCAGAATGTGTCCTTTTCCTGCTTCAGTAGCATGGCCCTCTTTTTGGGGGGACACTGGGAATTGACAGAGTCTTTGCCCCGAGCTAAATCCCCAGGATGTTTTTTATTTTCTTAACTTTTTATTTTGAGGCAGGGTCTCACTAAGTCAATAAGTTGCCCAGACTGGGCTCAAGCTTGTGGTCCTCCTGCCCCACCTCCCAGGGTGCCGGGATTACAGGCGTGCACTGCCAGCCCTCGTTCAGCCTGGCCCTCCTGAGTGCAGGGGTGTGCCTGGCTCCTCCAGTCTTCTTTCTTTGCGGCCCCGTGTGCAGTCTATGTACAAACCAGTGGGGCCACTGTCTGACCCACTCTGGTGTTTTGGCACCTCTACCACCCTATTGTATTATTTATTTCCATCCTCTGTTCATTGAGATAGGTTTTGATTCTTCTTGTTCTTCTATTTTTTCAAATATGTTTGAGAATCCTCTTCAGCGAATAATTTCAGGACCCCTGGAGTGAGTTCTGAGAAGATCCTGATTCTGACAGCATGGCCCTTATTCTACGAGTCTTCTTGGGAAGCGCTGTCACCGGTGTGGGGTTTGTTTTCCCATCAGAGGCATTCAAGTTTGCATTTTTCCCTTATAGTTTTGCGTCCTGAACAAGAGATGGGGTCCTGAAAGGCCATTCTTCACAGGCCCCACAGTCGCACACAATTGTCCTGGTGGTCTCCGAGTGCATCTGACCTGGTATTAATAGGGGAGTAGGTTTGTCAGGACAGATGTGGCAGGACCAGCTGCTCTGCTTTTGTGTCCTAGGGAAGCAAGGAAAAAGAAGGAGGTGCTCAGTCTTGGTTACCATGGGAACATAGTAGATCTTTGGTAAGTAGGGGGCTGGGAGTTGGAAGTGTTGGGGTGCCCAGGTGATGCCCTCCCAGCAAAGCTCCTGATCCTGACCAGATACTTTCAGGGTACAAACTTCAAACCTCAGTCCTGTCCCACCTTGGATGATCCCATGCCTGCCCATGGCTGTGACAAACTTTCCATCAGTGCCCTTTCCAGGGAAATTGGACTGCAACCCCCACCTGGCCGGCCTCAACCCAGATCCCATGCCCTACTTCTCCAGGGAGCGCCTCGTCCATGAATTGGACACCACAGGAGAGCTCTTGGTGGATCTCGGGTCAGACCAGACGTCCTGCCATAACCCATTCAACGGTGGCTACTACCCTGTGCAGCTCAGCTTTGCTGAGGCCCAGCGGCTCATGGCTTCCAACCCACCTGCTTTCAAAGACCTGGTGCAAGAAAGGTAAGGGCAGGCCCAGGGCTGCTCTGGGTGGGGGCAGCAGGGCCTTCTGGTCTGGGCAGCGTTTCTGGCTGAAACCTGGTTCTCAAGCGACTGGCTGTGTGACACTGGGCAAAACCTGACCCTGTCCAAGCCACTGCCTCCTGTCAGCCAGTCATGGCTGGGAACACGGGATATGTGCAAAATCTTCAGCACAACTTCTGACTTAAATCAGCCCTTTTCATCTTCTTTCCCCCAAGACCCAAACAAGCAGTAGATGCTTGTTTGTAGGGGCTGCCAGCTGGGTCCTAAAGGACACAGAGGGCCTAAGCAGATGGTGGGGTGGAGGTGTGATCACAGTGAGTTTGACTGGAGAGACAGAGGGCTTTCTAGGCACCGGGGTTGGACACCATCAGAGTGCTTGATGGGGGAGCTTGGAGCCTTCAGTGGGGCCCCAGCGGGTAGAGCTGACTTGCCTGCTTGTTGTAGCCTAAGGAGGCATGTATCAGCCATCAACAGGCTGGCCAAGGAAAACTTCTTCTTCTGGGACTACGGCAATGCCTTCCTGTTGGAGGCACACAGAGCAGGTAGGTGGAAGGGAGGCTGGGAAGCACCATTCACTACCACTTCATATTCAGCTGCCCGCCAGGGGTGCCCCAGCAAGTGCTCCGAGACGCTTCACTGTGCCTCTGCTCAGGCCTTCCTTCTGCAAGCTGGCCTTGCTGGGTGGCTGGGAATTTCAGGGTCTCAGTTTCTCAGTTTTAACAGGGCTACACCCTGCTTTTGCTCCTCTTCTTTTATGTAAAAAAAGAAAACCTTCTTCTGGTGGGCTGTGTGTTTAGATGACCATCTGAGGTAGTTATGTGGCTCCTGACCCTGGGCCTGCATTTCTGTCCATAGGAGCAGATGTGGCAAAGGAGGGGGCTAATAAGACAGAATTCCGCTACCCCTCATATGTCCAGCACATCATGGGGTAAGTGATGGAAGGTATTGGTGGTTGTGGGGTACCCAGTGCCATTCCTACCCCCTTTCAGAGTCTGAGACCTGAAACTCAGGTCAGAAGAGCCTCCAACTATGACCACCACTGAGGGCCTCACAGGATCTCAAAGTGGCCAGTTATAGAGTCACAGGATTCCCACCATAAAATGCTGGCAAAGAGGAAATGAAAATGTGGAGAATTTCTACAGAGCCACAGGGAGGCCCAAGGATGCTAGAAGCCAAGTTCACACTCTATGAACATGCCAGCCTCCAAGCACACAAAATGTTAGCCGCACTGATGAAGAGGTCGCTGCCCATCCCCTAGCCTTAGCCCACATGGCAGCTGCCCAGCGAGACAGGTCCAGTGTAGGGGAAGCAGCCCAGGACAGTCAGAGGAAGGGAATCAGGGAATTAAGACTAAGGGTACAGATTTCAGAGCCACGCTGAGGAGTCTGGGCTTTATAACTCACAGTGGTCAGTGTGTCCAGAAGGGGCCGGAGCAGGGTGGAGGACAGAAGGGCAAAGGTCACGTTCTCAGATTCACTCTGGGGGTAAGCAGAGCCAAGAGTGGGCAGGAGTGCAGGACAGCTTGGCATTCCCTAGGGAGGGAGCACGAGAAAGGCACTCTTGAGGGAAGCACCCAGAGCAGCTTGGCAAGCACAGGAGCTCTAGGGGGACACTGAGCCACAGAGTCCTTCCACTAGAGGTCACTCAGTCACAGAAATGGGCCACCTGGGAAGGTTAGCTCACCTAACAAAGGGAGTTCACCAAAGTCCCTACATTAACTGCTTTCTCTCAACCACAGCTTTGGGTGCCTGATTTTTATGTAGTCTTGGTAACAGCAGCTCAAGGAAATTTCTGCTTTTCCCTGTTCAGCTCCTTGATCCTTCAGGTAGAGGAAAGTGGTGCAGCCTAGAGAGGGGAGAGAGAAAGGTTGGAGAGGATTGAGGGGCGTGGTGGAGACTGAGGGGCATGAGGTGACGAGTGGGAAGAAGAGGACTGGGGACAGGGAGGGCATTAAGGGGCGGGGAGGGGCTGGAGAGTAGGGGAGGCCGTCTGATACTGCTGCTGAGTTGAAGACCTGAGGGTGTCCAGACTCATCTGGATGCTGAGCCCTTCTTCCCTGGGCACCCACATACTCTTCCCTGGCCCTGGCAGAAAGTACCACCAGCCCAGAAGTCCTAGATGAGGAGGGGTTTGTCCTTGCAGGGATATATTCTCCCAGGGATTTGGACCTTTCCGCTGGGTATGCACATCAAGAGACCCCCAGGACCTGGCTGTCACAGACCAGCTGGCCACATCTGTGCTGGAGAAGGCCATAGCCGATGGAGGTGACACAGTTGGGCGGGGAATGCTCATGGGTGGGAAATTTTCCAAAGCCCCTTCCTCTGCAGGGTGCCTGGCGTGGGGGATCCTGCTGGCCTCTGCCTGTTGTTCTGAGGCCTTGACGCACAGGCCCCACGTGCCCCATCATCCTCTAGAACTGTTCTCAGGTGAGCAGTCAGGACTTCCTGATTACAAATAACAGAAGGCCACTGTGTTAATCAGATTTCCTGCACAATTTACCTGAAAAAATCAATGTAACGGAAAGAAAGTTTTATTTTAGCTCAGTTTCAAATGTCTCAGTCCATAGCCAGCTAGCTCCACTGTCTGTGGGGCCCTGGTGAAGCCTCACATCATGGCAGAAGCACATGGTAGAGCAGCTAAGGGGCAAACAAAGATAGGAAAGAGCCAGAGACCCAGTATTTCCTTCAGTGGTAGGCTTGCCAAGACCTGACTGCCCCCACTCTAAAGGTTCCATTGTGTGACAATAGCACTACAGGCTGGCAACTGAGCCCCAGCATGTGGGCTTTGGGGGAAATAGCATATGCAAACTATAGTGGCCACTCAAATTAGCTAAGGCAGAGGGGCCTTCAAGCTCAGATGACCTAATAGTCACAGCAGGGGCTTGCCACAGTCCCTCTCTGGCCCGCCTTCTGTACTGCGTGTCACCTGGCCCCTGACAGCCCTTGAACACTGGCCTTGGGTTTATGTCTGTCAACATCACTGATGATTCATGTCAGTTATCTTTCATAAGCATGCCACCAGTGCCCTGGGACCCATCCAATGGGCCTGGTCCACTTATGTGATCTTTAAATCAACAGATACCTGTTGTCTTAGCTGTTGTGG
Organism: Dinomys branickii; assembly: GCA_004027595.1. Classification (NCBI taxonomy): domain Eukaryota; kingdom Metazoa; phylum Chordata; class Mammalia; order Rodentia; family Dinomyidae; genus Dinomys; species Dinomys branickii. The sequence goes on along the minus strand of PVLD010000396.1, from coordinate 180,914 downwards.
ATGCAGAAGTGAGTCTACCTCTTTGACCTATGGGCTCCTTATCCCTGAGCAGTGGCTCCAGTGGTGTGGCCACAGCTGAAGCTAGGGCCTTCATAGCCCCAAGCACAGGGAAATCTGGACCTGTGCCTCCCCAGGCCTCTCTGACTTCAAATTTCTGCCCAGCCCTGGACAGGTGGGGCGGCTGGGTATTTAACAGCCAGCACTCTGAAAGGAAGCCCTGGGCTGTGGTATCTGGTAATGACCATGGTGTAAATACTCTCAGCATGGCTGACTTCAAACTGGGACTGTTACCTGGCTCTGTGGAGTTCCCACAAGGCAGATTTGATAGACACAGATAACCTTGAGAGCATGGATCACAGTAAAGGGCAATAAAATAATGTACACTTGTAAGTATTGCCTTTCTTTCTTCAGTACTGAGGACTGAACCCAAGGACTTTGCACTAAGCTACATCCCCAGTCCTATTTTTAAAATGTTTTATTTTGAGACAGGGTCTAGATAAGTTGCTAAGTTGCCAGGCCTGGGCTTCAACTTACAATCCTTCTACTTCAGCCTCCAAGAGTGCTGGAATTAAAGGCTTGCACCAGCCAGTATTGCCTTCATATTTAATATAATGTTTTAAAATATAAATCTATTTAAGTAAGATGTTAGTGGAATCTGTGTTGACTACTGACTCACACTGCTTCCAAAAACTTTGTCGTTCTTCTCTCAGGAGCTAATGTGAGCTGGATGCCGTGCACTATGACCACCACCCCTTCACTTACCCTTCTGGGATAAGTCAAGCTCATTCCCATCACACAGCTGTGGAACTGACTTTTCCTTCTGCCTAAGACTCAGTTCTTGCCACGCCTTGTGTAGACAACTCCTTCCCAGCATGTCAGACTCAGCCTGTCACCATCTTGGGGGAACCTTTTGTCCCCTCTAACCCTAGTGATGACCACATCACACTCCCTTATTGTCTCACAGCCAGCCCCAGCCTTTGTTTCTGGTGCCTGGCAAGGTGGTTGTTATACAGTGGCCCTAGTTGCTGCTCACTGAGGGAATGGCCATGACACCAGCGGTGGGATGCACGATTCTGTGCATTTATCCATGTGATCACTGCGCTGCAGGTTTCCAGAGTCAGGAGGGCTGGGGGTTATGTGATGGGCTCCCTGGCCCTGAGTGCTGGCTCCAGTGATGTGGTCACAGCAGGTGGCTATGGCAAGCAGCCTGCAAAAGGGTGGGAGCTCCCAGATAAGGCTCCCAGTGCCGGTGACACCCCTCCCCTTTCTCCCTGCAGTGAAGGCATCTGTGAAACTGCAGTATATGGACAATATCCGCTGGATCCGAGAAGCCGCCAAGCATCAGCTGGTGAGGGTGCCAGCCTTGAGGCCTATAGGTGTGGGCTGCAGGGTGTGGGGGAGGCCAAGCTTTCAGGAGAGCGCCAGGAGGTGAGGTGCAGCTGACAGGTTCTCAGCCGAGCCCATAGCACCCAGCTTGCTGTTCCGAGACAGTGCAGACTCTGGGCCCTGTGTAACTGTTCACAGCAGCCCCATGGTGGCCATTCTGGGAAGGGCAGTGGCTGGCACCCTCCCCTTCAGTAAAAAAGAGATGGAGAAAGAAGCTGGGACCTTTAAAAAGGTGGCCTGGGTAGTAATGTGGAGCAACTGGAACCCTTATGGACTGTTGGTAGGAACATAAAATGGTGCCGCTGCTGTGGAAAATAGTCTAGATGTTCCTCAGAAAATAAGAAATAGAACTACCATGTGATCCAACTGTCCTACATATGGGTATACAGTGGTACCTGGGTTCGCAAACTCAGTTCTTTCCATGATTCTGGGTGCAGACCAAATCGGATGAGAACTGAATCAAATTCAGTGGTTAGGTTCAATCTGGACCTTGTGGGGAAATTTGATGTAGTCCTCGTCCAATTTGGTTTGCGACCAAAATCATGGAAAGAATTAAGTTCATGAAGCAAGGTGCCACTGTATACACAAAAGGGTTGGAAATAAGATCTCAAAGAGCATTTGTACATGTGTGTTTATAGCAGTGATATTCCCCGTAGCTAAAATAAGAAAGCACACCAACTGTCCAAGGACAGGAGAATGTATAAACAAAATGTGATCTCTCCTTATAGTGGTGCCTTGGTTACATTTTTTGTGGCTGAGATGAAAGGAGGAAACGTTTATTTGGCTCACAGTTTGCAGAGGTTTCAGTTCATAGTTGGCTGGCTCCAAGGCAGGGTGACAGGATGGCATGACCAGGGAGTTTGGGGCTCAGGAGATCATGCACATGGTCAGTAGAGAGATGGGCTAGAGGAGAGAAGAGGCCTGAGCCTTGAGGAAGGGCCACCTGCATGGCCCAAAACGGGCCAGTGGGAGGTGATGAGAGCCAAGGGTACATGGGAGGCCAGTAAGTGCTGCTATGGGGGCAGCAAACAGGACTGTCCTTTGGAGTTTGAGTTAAAATATTCAGAGTATGTTCTTCCTTGTTACTACATAGTGCTTTTCATCTTGTGAATCCTGGTGACTACTGAGGATCTGTCTTTTCTAAAACTTTGAGACCCTTTTAATGTACATTCTTGACAAATTTGGCAATTCTGTGTCAGTTCTCCTCCAATTTGCCAATGTTTTCCCCTCTGGATCCAAGATCTGTGAAAATCTCAGTGAAACTAATTTATGCTTGGGAATATTTCAAAAAGGATTTGAGACATCTGGTGTGAGTAAAATAAAGCTGTTCGACAGAAACCCAGGAGGACGGGAGAATCAGTTGTCCTGCCCCCACCAGAGTTCATGGGCAGGTGGGAGCTTGCATCCATCAACACTTCCTGCCCTCTTTTGCCCTGTATGTGCACTAGCTCACCAGGGGCCAGGGACAATGACACTGTATCTTCTTTGGAGAAACTATAGTTTCTCAGTCCTGACACCATTGACCTGAGACCAGATAATTTTTTAATTGTAGCAAAATATGCACAAACATAAAATTTACCATTCTGAATGTACAGTTCTGTGGCATTAAGTATATTTACATTGTTGTACGACGATCACCACCACCTCTAGAACTTTTCCATCTTTTCAAACTGAAACTTGGTCCCCATTAAACACTATCTATTCTCCCACTTTAAAAGCTGCTGGCGCTCACCATTTTACTTTCTGTCTCTACGAGTTTGCCTCCTCTGAGGACCTCATCTAAGTACAAGCATATAATAGTTTGTGGCTGGCTTATTTCTCTTAACATAATGTCCCCAAAGTTCCTGCATGTTGTAGTCTGTGTCAAAATTTCCTTCGTTGGCATCCTTGGGAAATTGGTTCCAGGGGTCCCATGGACCAAATTACACGCAATAGTGTAGCACTTGCATAGAATCTATTCATAACTTCCCATACACTTCCCATGTACTTTAAATAATTTCTAAATTACTTATAATACCTAGTACAATATAAATGCTATGCCAATATGCGATGTTTCTCGGCACTATACCATGTAACAACAACAAAAAAGAAATGCATGATGCTGCTGTGAACACAGGCCAATGTCTAAATACAAATATCTAAGTCACCGGATGCTGGATAAATCTTTGGGAGGGGCCACTGTTGAATGTTTGACAGCACCCTACCCATGCCAGCAGCCCTGAAGAATTTTTCCAGTTATTGCCAAATATCATCCTGGTTGAGAACTATGGGGCTAAACCATGACTTTAGTTTTCATTTTCAGAATCTTTTGCCTCCTAGGAACAATTTCACATTACCATCCAGAGGTGCTATTATACATGGGTGCTGAGTATGTAGGTGCTGAGACAGGTACAGGGGTCCCAGGGGTCCAAGGCCCAACCCATGGGAAGATTGCTCAGCTTCTCTGGGCCTCAGCTTACTCATCTGTAAAATGGAGCTTACAATAAGATTAGGACCACAGTATTTTCTTCTCAATACTCACAAAGGTAGGCTGGGGGAAAAGTCACTGGGGTGAGCCAGGCACAATCAGGCATCATATTAGGTGGTGGTAGTATTAGTGTTGAAAGAAGTCCAGCAGGAATGATGCCCCAAAAGGTTCCAGGGAGATACCTTAGGAGTGATGGACCATGAAAGGATATCTGGTGATCCAGAGGTCATGTGGACACACAATGGCTGGTGTGGCTGTCTGTCTAGTGAGCTGCACACAAAGGTATGCCCAGGCCTACAGACTTTAGAACTACCACACACTCAGGGTCCTCCAGGCATCCCTGGAGGGGCCATCAGGCTGCTGGTAGACAACGTGATATAGCCTGAGAATCACCCACATTACCAGGTCCTGGCATGCCTGCTTCTTTTGGCTGAGGGGCTTTCTCATCCTTCCTGCTGCAGGTTGTGGGCTCTCAGGCAAGGATCCTGTACTCAGACCAGAAGGGCCGTGTGGCCATTGCTGTGGCCATTAACCAAGCCATCGCCAATGGAACTATCAAGGTGATATATCCTTTGTTCATAGAGGATTAATCTTAGGCTCTTTCTTATCAATATAGGCCCTACCTTGGGACTTCCCACCTTCATCTCTGGTTTGTACCCTCCACACCTTCCCAGTCTTTGGGGAGAGGCCCTATTATCTGGCCTCAGTGGCCAGTTGTTCAGGAGCAGTGGGTCAGCCCCTATATGGGAGACCTTGGCCCAAACCACCGCTCTTTTTAGGGAAACCTGAGTTCAGTGAAGGTCTTGGTCTGTCTGGATCAGATACACAGAGGGGCTCAGAGTTGAACTGTCCTGGGAAGCCAGGCCTTGCTTGGGGAGGCGAGGGTGTATTGCAGTAGTGATGGAGAAGAAAGGGAAAGAGTGTCCTCCTAGGGCCCCCAGCTCTGATGTTCATCATCAGGTAGGGGAGGGTGTAAACTGGTAGCCAGAGTGACCAAGCCAGTTCTCAAAGTCAAGCCCTGACACTGTCCCTTGTTGTGTAATCTTGAGCAACTCAGCTGCCTGCTCTGAACCTCAGTTTCCCTATTCTGTGAAAAAAGAGCATCATGTTAAAACCTCCCAGTGTGGGTGTGCGGATTAAATGATTCAGCCTCTGCAAGAGTAATGTCACATATTTTTGGAGGTATATTTTCCAAACCATGACTTTCCCAACTTTTGCCCATTTTCCTCTCACCTCTGAAGGAAACAGAGCTCTGGGCACGTTCACTTGGAGGAGCCTGTTGCTCTTCTTTTTTCTCTTTTGCGTGAACTAGCGCCAAACAGTTCTTATTGGTGTCTGTCTGTTTGAATGTGCCAGGAGTACTAACTATCAGATGTGAAGGTGAAATTGAGAGCTGTGCGTGAACACTGTCCCTGTGGATTGTTTGGGGCCTAGTGTGTGTGTGTTGGGGTGGCACTGCCCAGACACCTGCTTTGTTTACCAAGACTGCTGGTAAAGCTCTCACCTTCCCAGTACCCAGCCATTGAGCTGGCCAACAGAGAGAGGGATTGATTTAACATGCATTCATTCATTCACACACTTCATTCATTTATTCATTGAACAGCGCTCAGTTAAGTCCCTCCTATGTGTTGGTATTATCTAGTTGCCCAACATGTATTAGAGGACATGACAGACACCATCCCAGTCCTGTCTTATTTACTGGAGGGAAACTGACCACACACAGCTATAGGTGTAAATTAAGAGAGACTCTTAGATGCTGATGGGCACTTTGACAAAGACAAATCAAGGAAATGACATCGAGAATGAAGGGGTGGTAAGGACAGGATTTTTGAGTTGCTGGCCTTGAGTCAAGACCTAAGTGGGAGAGGCAGCAGAATACCTAGGTGGAACTAGTTTCTCTACAAAGGTAAGGGTGATGAGTCTCCATCCTCACAGAGACTAGCAGCTCAAAAAGGTTCCCAGCAATGATTTTTTCTAAGTAACCAAGGCATCTTATATCCTCCCACCCTGCAGGCCCCAGTGGTTCTGAGCCGAGACCACCATGATGTCAGTGGCACTGACAGCCCCTTTAGAGAGACTTCCAACATATACGATGGCTCTGCCTTCTGTGCAGGTGAGAAAGACCAAATCAAAACTAAAAGAATTTAATGTGCTGGACACAATAGTTTGTAACTATAGTCCCACCTACTCAGGAGGCCAGTGCATGAAGATCCCTTGAGCTCAAGAGTTTAAGAGCAGCTTGGGCAATGTATAGCAAGACCCATCTCAAATTTGAAAGGAGAAAGAGGGAGGGGGTGAGGGAGGTAGGGAGGTAGAGGAGGGGGAGAGCAAGAGGGTGAGGGAGAGGGAGAGGGGATGAATATTAGGTTTGGGTTTTATTTAAAAATCGATTTATTCACTTGATCTCTTTATTGTGACAGATGTTCTGGTATTTAGCAGACTTGGGATAGTTTAACACAATCAACCTGGGACTGAGAGGGTTCTGGAATGTAGGACTTCCAGTTTTAAAATTGGGCCAGTTTCAGGCAAACTGGGAGAATGTGACACTGTAAACTCAGGTGTACATCTGACCTTATCATTTGCCTTGTGACTTTAAGGCCCTAGGAAAGAAACTGATTCCTTGCCTTTCCAGATTCTATAGCTATATTTTTTGCATTTCTTGGCTTATGGCCCCTTTTCAATCTTCACAGCCAGGACCAGGGGATTTTTTAGGATTTTTTTAGGATGTTTTTAAGGATTTTCCCTGATCTCTGAGCACCCAGTGGGCCTTTCAGAAGAAAAATACAAGGAGCAAACCCCTTACACCTGTGTCCCCAGGCCCCTCATTGTCTCAGCTCACCCTTACCCTTCAGCAACGTGTTATCAGGCTCTGCTTCCCTCTGCAGGTGTGCATTCTCCCCAGACTGCAGGTTACGTGACTGGGCTGTTGTAATCACACACAATGGGTACACCCCTTGGTAAGAGCAAAGCCAGTAAGCACAACTAGGAGAAAAAAGAGTGAAGAAAGCTTTGTTACTCACAGCAATTAAGGAGAGCTCTGGGAATAACTCCCAAGGCAGTCTCTCCCAGAAGAATAAAAGCAAGCAGCTTTTAGTGGGGAAATACATAGATATTCAGACAGGAAAGCCTTCTTGTTATATAAAGACAGGCATATTCCTGAGCATGCTTGGTTGGAAATCATGCTTCTTCATGTATCATATGTTCATAGTGGAAAACACCTTTTGGTCAGAGAATTTAGTATTATAATGAGCAAAGCTTACTCTAGGTCCCCTAAAAGAGTACGTCAGATGGATTTCTCTGGAAGGCCTTGTCTGAAACAAACAACAATAAAAATGATTTGAACAAGCATTAACAGTTACTTAAAGGGTCAGCAACTGTCCCCTCACAAGCATAGGTGACTCCCCTTAGGAGTAGCTGCCTAGCAGCTAACACTGCAGACTCAGTTCTCTCATAGATTAAGAATGTCATTCCTTTGAAGTCCCACCACCCTTCATTTTTAAAGGGAGAGAGTGACTCCTTGTATCTTTGAAGCTAACACCAGAACCACCTCCCTTTTAATTCCTGTGCTTTTTCTGCTTCTAGGTACTTTATCTGGTCTTCAACACAACTGAGCATAAATGTAGGGAAGAATAATAGGGAAAACTGGGCATCTGTCAATTTCTTCTGCTTCAGCTTGGGGTCTGCACACACAAATTATTGTTGTTTCTAGAGACACCTATCCCTATTTCCTATTTGCCCAGTTGTTGCCCTGTCTTTGAGCCCAAGTAGTGGCTCTGGCCTGCTCCAAATGTAGGCCTTGTACACAGAATGATGAGTGGTGGTCCAGGGATGTAGCTCAGCGGTACAGCCATTTGCCTGGCAAGTGCGAGGTCCTGAGTTCGATTTCCAGAACCCAAAAAAAAAGAATAACGAGTGGTAATTTCTCTGTCTCTGCAGATATGGCTGTCCAGAACTTTGTGGGAGATGCCTGTCGTGGAGCCACCTGGGTTGCACTTCACAATGGAGGGGGCGTAGGCTGGTAAGACGGTGTCAGGGGACAGGTTGTGAGCTGATGTGGAAGTCTTAGAGACACTGAAGCTGAATTCCTGGCTACTCTAAGCAGTAGGAAATTTTATAGCTTTGGAGAGGAGCACAGCTCCCAAGGCATGGCTCTACTGGCCAGCTCTAAGCTGACATCTGAGCCAGTTTTGGCTGGATCAAGTAATCCCCTGCCCTGTATAGCCAAGTCCATAGCAATAAACTTCCCAGAGCATTCCAGATAGCTGGTGTGGCCACAGGCCTCTGAGGCTGCAATCCTGAGGCACAGCCTAGTTAGGTGACTTAATTAGTGGAAAATGTGGCTGGAATGTGCATCTTTTCCAATGCGTGGACTAGACTGAGAAGAGCTGCCTGGTTATTGGGTGCCTGGCATTTTGGCACTTGATTTACCTATCAATAGTAGAGGGGAAAAGAGCAATTCTAAAAAACGTTGAGTAGCTTGTCCAAAGTCACAGGTGTGGAGCAGACAGGGTTTGAATCCAGATCCGTCTCCTTAGCATCTGTCAGGCTCCAACCACAGAAACACAGGCTGACAAGACACCAAAACCAATGCCCCTGGTCCTAGCTGTCTTTGAGCACTCTTGTGGGGGAAGTACCACAAATTCACCTTGGGATCCATCAAACTTACACATGTACATAATTTAACCTGTCAGATACTTCCACAAGGCTTATGACAAAAACAGCAGGAAAATCTGTCCCAGAACCATTTCTACTCCCATGGGAAACCATCCTCAACCCTGCCCCTGGAGCTTTTTCTTTGTTTTACTTAAACCCATGCTTCTGTATTTTATTTTATTTTATTTTTTTCCGGGACCGGGGATCGAACTCAGGGCCGTAGTGCTTAGCGGCAAGCACTTAGCCCACTGAGCTGTACCTCCAGCCCCATGCTTCTGTATTTTAAGTTAACCCATGCTTCTGTATTATAAGTTTATCCCGAGTTTCTTGATTTACTTTGCCAGTTTTTGGACTATCTATTGACTCCTTCTTATGAGCTTCTTTCCTTGTCAGGGCTATCAACAATATCCCTCAGTTAAATTCAGCTCCCTCCATTGCCCCAGTTGCCTCTCAGAACCTCTGTTTGGTGGTTGCCTTTGTGCTGTGTGTCCAGTGGATAACTTTAGCAAGGTCACCAACAGGCTGGTTGCAGCTCTGTGTGCTGAGATTGATCTTTGGATGGTGGACTACAGGATGGGGCCATCCAACCAAGCCATTTACCTTTGTTTCTTACTGACAAAATGAGTAGAGTATTAGTAACTGTTTTGTGAACTAATAATGGTGAAGGTTAAATGAATTAATGATGATAGCTAACATACATGTAGTGTTTAATATATAGGAGGACCTCTAAGCAATTTGCATATGTTAATTCATTTAATTATCTGCTTTACTATACTCAACATTCAGTCTTCTTTAGATTTGATGCAGGAGTCTATTTTTATTTTTTTTGGCTAGGAATTATATCCAAGATCTTGTATACTACTTTTGTGTTTTCCTCAAAGTATAGTAAGTTGTCTTAACACCTTTTATGAATAACCCAAACTTCTCCATTAATTGCAATATTTTCCCACCTTCCTAAACTCTGCATGCTCATGGTTATTCTGAGATCTGTTTGCTTAAGTCACCTGGAGCTGAGTGCCCTTGTCCTCTGACCCTCTGGGGTTCAGGGTCTTCAAACAGAAAATATAGTCCTAAGCTCCAAAACTCCCTCCGGTTGAAAGACATATCAACATGACTGCTGGCCACTCTCTCTCATACCCAGCATCAGCCTCTGGCAGGAGACTGGTGATGACATGAAATCTATTGAGAGCATCTTCAGCCTAGAGGCACGGGGCTGCCCAGGTACAAGATCAGGGCAGAGTAAGGGCCTTGGGCAGTGGTAGCTACCCACTCACAGAAGGTGCTCAACATGTAGGATGGCAAGGGAGTAAAGCAGGAAACTTCCAGGGCCACATGTACCCCAGCTCCCTGTTGAGAACTGATTAAAGTAGTCAAAGTCCACGCTGGGCAGAGGCAGCTAAGGCTGGACAAACATGGAGGAGATTAGGAGATTAGGGGAGATTAGGAGATTAGGAGAAAGAGGTGTACATTTTATGTACAGGAAGGAGGTAAAGGAGATCACAGCAAGTGAGGAATATGAAGCAGGAGGGACATATTTGCATAAAAGCAAAGAAAGAGGTTGCCAAGATGGAGGGCATCTTCTGTGTGTGTGACAGAGAGCAGAGAGGCCTGAGCAGGAACAGAGAGCAGACCCAGCCCGGGAAGCAGCATGCCATGGAAGCCTTGCTAATGACCTTGATAGCATTAGACTGAGCATGGAGAAGGTCATTCTAGGCTGATAGGGAATATCTGCAGGTAAAACATGCAGAAAGTAGAGATGCATTCCCATACCTAAGATTCAGATTATGTCTACGGAGAAACAAATGGAAACAAGAGCAGGGCAAAACCCCTTGGCAACGGTTAAAGCAATGTTTAGAGAAAGACACCAAACAGAAAATGAGAAATACTGAAAATGAAGGAATTTGGTCTTCAGATCAGATAGTCCAGGACTCCAAAGTATACCTGAAGTAAGTAAAAAGAAGGGACAAGCACGATAAAGACCATGAAGATAAAGTCAGGAAAAATGGCAGTTGAACTGAGTGACACAAGAGATATCTCAAGGAAGTGTGCCTTTACAGAGCAGCTCTGAGGAGTCGGGAGAAGGACATTACATCTTACCAGGTGGTCGGGCAGGCTTCCAATGATGATACCAAGTGGGTCCTGGAGGTGCCACCCGTTCCAGTGGTCCAACTCAAAGGCACAGCTGGGCAGGGAGGCCTGGGTGTGGCCACTGCCCTCCCAGCTCTTCTCTAGAGCCCACACGGCTACGTGCTCCAGGATATGGAGGCTGATGTGACCCAGCACCCTGCCCCCAACACCGACTCCTTCTTGGGCCAGCACGTTCAAAATGTGCCTCTACCTGCTCTGTGCAGGGTCGGGAGTACTAACTGACATGGGAACACTTGTGCCTCTTGCAGGGGTGAGGTGATCAATGGGGGATTTGGCCTCATGCTGGACGGATCCCCAGAGGCCGAGGATAGGGCCAGGATGATGCTCAGCTGGGACGTCTCCAATGGTGTAAGTGTCCCCCCAGGCCTCTCCATCTTGTTTTCTGTCTTCTGCATGGCTCTGCCTGCCCACACTTCCCCCAGGCTACAGTTCCGCCCTTTTCCCCCAAAGGATACTCAGGAGCCTGTCCTGCCCTCTGGGCATTGCTAGGACTGGCTCCTCAGCTGACAAACCCCACGTCACTGTCAACTGTTTCCAGAATCTCCCTGCCACTGATCTCACCCCTTCAGTCCAGTTTCTGTCTACACAGGCAGCCATGAAAGGGCCAGTGCTTCTTCCCCCAGAGCAGCACCCCTCAGTACTGGTATTGAGAGACCTCACTTTCTTTGTTCTGGTTGTTGCTTGCAATGGAACCCAGGGCTTCGCACGTATGCTAAGCACAGGCTTTACTGCTGAACAGTGTCCCCAGCCTTACTTCAAAGCTCCACTATCTTTGAAGGCAGATCAGAGTGGCAGATTTTTCAGCCTTTGTTTATGCAACTATGACTCACTTTGCTGTAATGCAGCATTCTCCATGGGGCAGGGGGCAGAATTCTTTATGACTACATCATGGGCAGCCCAGAAGAAGGGAAAGAGCTCAAATGGAGGTCAGAGGTCAGATAAGGGTATGTACGCAAAGTATGTAAGAGTGAAACAGGGTGGGCACTCAGGAGCCAAGGGCAAGAGTCTAGGCAGTGTGACATTGGGTCACGGTGGGCCCCTGGGGCTGGGTGCAGAGGGCCAGTGTGAGGGAGCAGGGGCATCTGGCCCACTCATCAGAGGGCACAGAGACTCCAACAGGAAGTGAGCGCTGTTTGCCCTGAAGCAGTGAGCAGGGCGAAAACACTTCCTTCATAGCATGGGGGAGACCCCACTGGTGGTGGTGTGCAGGTAGAGTTGGAGGAGGCATGGGATATGGGAGGGCTAGTTGGCAGGAACACTGGGAGGAAAACAACAATTAGTGCTGGTGAGACTGCCATGAAAGGAACCCTCCTACATTGTTGGTGGGAATGTAAACTGGTGCAACAGTAGCCACCTCGCACCTGCACTGGGTCCTTATTTGGGGTGAAGAAGGTTGAAACTGACAAAACAGCCAGCAGTGGAGAATGAGGGTGTCATAAAAAGAAGCAAAGAACAAGACAAGCTCCCCACTGTTGGGGAGGGGCTTTCCGAAAGACAGGAGAACTGTAGATGCTTAAATTTAGGAGCTTTTGTGACAGAACGCAAGGATGCTTCTAGTTGTTGCCAGGCCTTTGATTTACAGAAAGTAGGCTGTGTTGTTTGTATCCCATCCCTCCAAGGCTCCTTCCAGTTTGTTTAGGAACTTGTCTTTCATCCTGTGGATTCCATTAGGTACTGACAGTCAGCTTAATTACTGAGACCCTTCGTAGTCAACTCGTGTAAGCCCTGCCCCTCAGTCTATTTAGGTTAGCTACTCAGGACCTGGGCCCAAACATCTTTCTATCTCCTGGCCTCACAACCATTATGGAAATCAGCATGGAGATTCGACAGAAAACTATAAATACAAATTCCATTTGACCCAGTTATACCTCTCCTGGGTATATCCCTCTCCCCACCAAATTAAAGACATCATCCTACCAGGACACATGCATACTTCTGTTTATAGCATTGCAAATAACAATACTTAAGCTCTGGAACAGTTTAGATGCCTGTCAACAGATGAATGAATAAAGAAAATATGGTGTATACCCGGTAGAATATTCTTCAACCATAAATAAGAATGAAATCATCTCATTTGCAGAAAAATGGATGGAACTTCAGATCATCATCCTAGACAAAATAAGCCAGACTCAGAAAATTAAATATCATATGCTTTCTTTTATATGCAAAACCTAAAATTTACATAAATTGATTAATAACGTAAGTGAGTAATGCTAGGAAACTCTTGGATATAGGGAAGGAGATTGAAGGAGGGGAGAGGGGATCAAGGGATTGAAGATGAGCAAGATATAGTATATGCACATATCAGTTTCTCAAAACAGATACTGCTATTCTGTAATATAAATTTTTAAAAAGAGAATGGCAGCAGGGGTGGGGGAGGTACCATGATCATGACCCAGGGGAGACTAGATAAAGAGGAGGATGTGGGCTGGAAGGGGATTCTCAAGGGGGAGCTGAGGTGAACACAGATTCTGAGGGCAGAGAAGAGGGAAACACTGTGGTGCACTCCTGGGTTCCTGGCCAAAATCCTCTGAGTAAAGACAAGGCCATTCTTAGAGATGGGGAAGGTGAGGCTGCTGGAATGACAGCTGGTTTCAGCTCAAAAAGACACTAAACCGGTTAAGTAGTCTGCACTGGACAGGAAGAGGTTTGAGCTGGAGCGGGGGATGAGGCAGATGGAACGGAGCTGGCTCCACAGATGGCATCTGAAGTCTGCGAAGTAAAGGAAGATTGGGAGCTTGAGGGTCAAAACACCTTGCAGGGATGTTGACATCAGCCGGTGCACATCCTTCTTCCCTAGGTGGCCCGGCGCTGCTGGTCTGGGAACCCAAAGGCCTATGAGATCATCTGTCAGACGATGCAGGAGAACAGGGGCTTAGTAGTCACACTCCCCCATGATGTGACAGATGCGTGCGTGCTCCAGCAAGCTCTGCAGCCCTAAGAGGAATCCAGCAGTCAGCGGCAGCCCTCTTTGTCCTCCTTCCTCCCTTGGCCCTCCTCACCCTCCTCACCCTCCTCACCTGTACACCCTTTCTCCTACACTTCTGAGCATTACACACAAGCCCTATGCGGCCCTCACAGCACTCTAGATGGGTCCCATTGTACAGGCAAGCCCCAGAGGGGTGATGCCACTTGTCTGTGACCATACTGCCTGACTAGGACCCCAAGGAGGGTAGGGCATGTCTTGCTCAGGGCCAAGTCCTCAAGCCTCCTACGGGGTGGATGCCAACTTTCGGTGACTGCCATGAATTGGCCAACCTGGGTACCACCCGGTTTTCCTAAGCCTCCCCAAGTTCTCTTCAGGTTTTGTCACATCACTCTGCCTTCTGTCTATCTGTCTACCAGCTCAGTGCTGCTCTCCTGTCTGCCCACTTATCTGTTCCTTGGCATCCCAGGATTGAGGATAAAAAGTAGGAGCCTAGGGAGGAAGGTAAATATGAAATAAAGGAAAAAGTTTTAAAAATGTATGCCTCGTATTCTGGGGGTGGGTGGGAGTGGACTGGTGGGAGTGAGCAGCTTGGTGTGCTAAGGGAAAGGAATCACATTCAGATTGCTGTGTAATCATCATCTCCATCCATTTCCCAAACTTTTCTCTCTTTCCAAGCTGAAACTCTGTCCTCATTAAGCACTAAACTTTCCACCTCCCCCAGCCTTTGACACCCTTCATTCTTCCTGACTCTATGAATTTGATTAATTGAAGGACCTCACATATGTGAGGATCATGCAATGTTTACTCTTTTGTGTCTGGGTTTTTTCACCAAGTATAATGTCCTTAAAGTTCATCTATGTTGTAGCATATGTCAGAATTTCATTTCTTTTTAAATGCTGGGTAATATTCTGTTGTACAGATAGAAAACATTTTGCTTACCACTCCTCTATCAGTGTACATGTTGTTTACTTCCACCTTTCAGCTATTGTGAATAATCCTGCCATGGATACAGTTGTCTGCAGTTGTTTTGGTATATACCCAGAAACTGACTGCAGAATCATATGATAATTTTATGTTTAATTTTTTGAGGAACTACAGAAGTGTTTTCAACATTTTAAATTGTAAAATTATTTTTAAAACACTTGCTTGTTATTTAAAACACAATCAAATAATGAGAAAGGGAACCAAACATAAACTCAAAGCCCCCTTTTCCAACCTGACTTCAGAAGTAGCCAAATGTATCAGCAGTTTCTTATGTGTCTTCCTACAAAATTGCAAAGTATATGCAAGTATATGCACATATAAGCAGTTTTTTTTCTCATACACAAATGGGATCATCCTAACAATGTCTGTACTGACTTTTTAAGTATATATTTATGGACATATGTATAACATAAAGTCATCATTTTAAAGTTTATAGTCAGTAAGGTTTAGTATACTCACTGTGTTGTGCATCTACTGTCTAATTTCAAAACAGTCCCCTCACCTCATAAAGGAACCTTGTAGCTAATAGCACTTAGTCCTAACTATCCCTCTTTCTCTAGCCACTCACAATCTCTAACCTATTTTCTACCTATATGTATTAAACCATCCCAACATTTCATAGAAGTGAAATCACATAATGTGTAGTCTTTGTGACTGGTTTCTTTCTCTTAGCATAATGTTTTCAAAGTTCACCTATGTCGTAGCATATCTCAGTATTTTATTCCTTTTATGGCTGAAAAACATTCCAGTGTATTGGTAGATCACATTTGATTCACCCATTTGCCTGTTGAACACTTGGGTTGCGTCTATTTTTGGTTACTATGGCTAATGCTGCTGTGAACATTCACACAGTGTTTCTTGAATAGATACCTAAGAATGCATCATGTGGAAATTCTAGGTTTAATTTTTTCAGGAAGCTGTTTTCCATATAATACCATTTTACATTCCTACTTACACAATGTACAAGGGTGCCATTTTTTTATATATCCTTACTAAGACTTGTTCTTTTCTATTTTTAGAACATTACTGCTATCTTAGTAAGTGTGCAGTGGTATCTCATTCTGATTTTGATTTGCATTTCCCCAATGATTAATGATTGTTATGGATGATACATTGTGTCAACATGAGGAGTTGGGAGGCTTGGGTAAGTACTCAGCAGTTCTACATCCTAGGGTGAAAAGGACATGCCTTTCCTGCTCTAGGATGCTTTTGGTATTCATCCTGAGCCTGTACAGGAGGAGGGCACGGAGATGTTGTGGGCATGGGTGGACAGCCAGCATGCAATGTAAGGGAGGAAAAGAGGTTTGCTCCCTCCCCTTCTGCTCTTGCTGCCTTTACTGTGTTCCACCACCATGAACTGTTGCCCTCTGCCATGTGCCACTCTGTCCTGGAGTCAGCTGAGTATGGACTGAACCCTCCAAAAACTGTGAGCTAAATAAACCTTCCTTTCCTTAATTCTGGGTGTTGGGTATTTTGTCTCAGCAATGAGAGAAAAGAAACCAAGACAATGATGTTGAGCATCTTTTCTTATAGATTTTGGACATTTGCATAATTTTTGGAGAAATGTCTATTTGAATCCTTTGCCCCTTTAAAAATTGGGTTGTCCAAAAGGCTTATAGATGTAATAACCAAATTCAGTAGCATAGCTGGATACAAAGTCAATACCTAAAAATTAATAGCATTCCTGTACACAAACAACAAACAGACTGAAAGAGAAATTAGGGAAACCACACCTTTCATAATAACATCTAAAAAAATGAAATACTTAGGAATCAATCTAACAAAGGAAGTAAAAGATCTTTACAATGAAAATTACAGTACTCTGAAAAAAAATAGAAGAGGATTTCAGGAAAAGGAAAGATATTCCTTGCTCATGGATAGGAAGCACCAACATTGTGAAAATGGCCATACTCGCAAAACTGTTATACAGATTCAATGCAATCCCAATAAAAACACCATTAGTATGCCTCACAGATCTAGAGAGAACATTCCTAAAATTCATCTGGAACCAGAAGAGCCCTAGAATAGCAAAAGCAATCCTGGGCAACAAAGAAAAGGCAGGTGGCATCACAATCCCTGACTTCAAATATCAGCATGGTACTGGCAAAAAAAAAAAAAAAAAAAAAAAAAGCAGACTTGAAGATCAGTGGAACAGATTAGAAGATGCAGACACAACTACAAACACACTCAGTCCCCTTATCTTTGACAAAGGGGCCAAAAAAAGTTCACTGGAAGAAAGACAGCCTCTTTAATAAATGGTGCTGGAAAAACTGGCTTTCTACATGCTGAAGACTAAAACTAGACCCACTTCTATCACCATGCACTAAACTAAAGTCAAAATGGATCAATGATCCAAGTATCAAAACAGAAACACTAAATATACTAGGAGAGAAATCAGGTAAAACTCTCAAAGACATAGGGGTAGTCAGAGAGTTCATGTACAAAAACCAAACTGCATGGGAAATACTTCAGAGACTCAACAACTGGGATCTCCTCTTATTGAAAATTTTTTCACATCAAAAGAGTAAAAAGAAAACACATGAATTGGGAAAAAATTTTAGCCAATCGCCCTTCAGACAAAGGACTTCTATCTAGAACATGTAACGATTAAAAAAAAAAATCAGGCACCCTAAATTCAAAGACCCAATACAGAAAAGGGCATCTGAGATGAATACACGCTTCTCAAATGAAGAAACACTAATGACAAATAAATATATGAAAAAAATGTTCAACAACATTGATCGCTTGAGAAATGCAGATTAAAACAACACTGAGATTCCATCTCACCCCAGAAAGAATGGCTGTCATCAAGAAATCAACCAATAACAAATGCTGGAGGGGCTGTGGGGAGAAAGGAACACTTCTCCACTGCTGGTGGGAGTGCAGATTGACGAAACCACCGTGGCAATCAGTGTGGAGATTCCTCACAAAACTAGGATTAGAAGTCCCACTTAACCCAGTTAGTCCCCTCCTGGGCATTTTCCCAGAATTAAAAACATCATACCACAGCGATATATGTGCAGCCATGTTTATAGCAGCACAATTTGTAATAGCTAAATCTTGGAAATAACCCAAAGGCCTGGCAACTCAAGAATGGATAAAAAAGATGTGGTATTTTTATATAAAGGAGTATTGCTCAGCTATAAAAAGGTAAATGCGAGGCTTTTATAGGTAAATGGATGGAACTACAGCCCATACTTGTAAGTGAAATAAATCAGACCCATATGTGCAAACATCATATTGTCTCCCTAGTGTAAGAACCTGAAAGAGTAAATAAAACCCAAAACATACAATAGATATTATGAAAGTGAAAGAAATTGCTCAAAGGAACAACTGGGATGAGGGACAGGAGAAAAAAAGGAAGAAGGAAGAAGGAAGGGAATACATACAGATAGAGAGAGAGAGAGATAGACAGATAGATAACTGGGATAACTGTACTGCTGAAGTCTAATGGTTTATTGAATGGAACAGTTAATCCCTAATTTTTTTTTCCTTTTGACCAGTTTTGCATGCTTATATCTGTTAATCTGAACAGCTAATTTGAAGACAACAGTATGCAATATAAGAACCACTGGTGAATTCCTGCCATCTTGCCTAGTGAAACTCTGTATCATTTCTAATGTTTTTTTAAATTTTTTTTATTCTCTTTTAGTGATTTGATCAATGTTTCATTCTTGTACTTTGTAAGATAACAATAAGTAATATAACCACCACTGTTAATTCCTGTCATTCTGTTCTGAAATCCTGTATTGTTTTTATTGTTTTTGCTTTGTTTTGTTTTTGTCTATGTTGTTGGTGTTTTGCTATTGTTCTTTTTTTATTATTCTCTTTCAAATAAAAAAAAGATTGTCTTCCTGTTTAGATATGACTAATTTATGTATTGCGGATGGTAGATCTTTATTAAATATATGACTTGCAAATCTCTCTCCCATTCTATGGGTTGTCTTTTCACTTGTTAATGTCCTTTGGCTCTTAAAGGTTTTCAATTTTGTTGAAGTTCAATTCACTTTTCTTCCATTGCTGATTCTTTTGATGTTACCTAGAACAAACTACTCCCTAACCCAAAGTTAGGCAGATTTATAACCATGCTTTCTCTTCCAATACATAGTTTTAGCTCTTACATTTAGGTTTGTAAAATCAATTTTAAGTCAATTTTTGTATGTAATGTGAGACACACAGTACTACTTTTGTTGAAAAGACAACTGTAGCCTCCATTGGTCTTAGAACAATATATTTTGGGCATATATTCATATCTGTATTTATATAGTATATATAATAAATGTATCCTATTCTTTTTAATATTGTGATATAATTTACCCTAAAACACCTTCAATGACAATAAAACATTTGCTTATTTGTAAATATATATTGGGTATATTCCCTTCCAGGCTCTGGGCATTCAGCTGTGTTTGAGACAGTTCCCAGGTTGCAGAAACCTACCTTCTAGACAGGGAGATGGTAAATGAGCAGAGAAGGTAACGGTGAGAAGCCGGCACCTAAAACAATTGCATGATGAAAGCTACAAAACCAAGTAAGACGACAGGTGGGAAATAAGGGGCCTGAGTAAGTGTGTCTTTTTACTAACAGAGTGCTAACAGAGTCCTCCCAAAGTAATCCAAGAAACCTCCGCCAAACGCATGTATAAGGAAGGAATCAACTTGACCTATTCGAGAAGCTGAGGAAACGGTGTGCAGGGCAGCACAGGTGGGCAATGGGACTGGAGAGTAAGAACGAGGGTGCTGGGAGTGAGGGCAAACTCCTTCCTGGGCCGGGGTGTGAAGGGCAGACCGGCAAGGCCTTATGGGCAATGGAGAGCAAAGGGAGGGGGCCACGATTCGATCTCCATTTTAGAATCTACTCTTCCCTGTGGATTAAGGCAAGTACGGTGAATGGAGACTGAAGACCAGATGCTAAGTTATTTTTCTAAAGATGTGGGAGTGAAATACGAGTTTGGATGTGGGTAGTGGTGAAGGGGGGCACTTTAGTGAGCTCATGGGGAAGTGGTCCAGCCTGATGAAGGTTCAAACCCAGAATCTATCAGTTCCTGGTTCTGTGACAGCACACAGATTGAATTAGTTCACATTTGCAAAGTATTCAGGGAACAGTAAACGTTTAGGACATGTCTGGTAGCATTAATCTCTTTATCTGCACTACTCAGATACTAAAAAAATATGACTCAAAGTCTGAGCAGCCTGCAGGACGCGCTGAGAATGGAACTGAGGATCACAAAAAGTGGGCCAGAGTCCGCGGAACCCCGCCCCGCCCCGCCCCGCCCCGCCCCGCGGCCGCAGGTCAGGACCGCCCTAGCAGGCCTGGCGCGCCACGCCTCCTGCTCTCATTGCGCACGCGCGGAGCTTCGGCCGCAGCCACTCCCACCAGCGTCTGGGAGAGTCGCGCGCATGCCTGGGAGGGGCGGGCCGCTCTCCTTCCAAGGCGGCGGCTCAGTCGCTGCGGCTGGGCCCAAGATGGACCTCCCGGTCCTGCTCGCTGCTCCGACGGCGCGCGGAGGCCAACATGGCGGCGGTGCTCCGGGCCGGCTTCGCCGAGGCCCGGGGCCGCCCCTCAGCTCGAGCACTGCGCGCCGTCGTGTACTCCTCCTGAGGGACTCCGAAGATGGCGGGCCGGGGCCGCGGCGTGCGGAGGACCCCGGGCAGAGCCCGCCGACCTCGGAAGACGGCGGCGACGCCTTCTTGGTCCTGCTGGAGGTGGCGCGCGGCGGTACCGCGGAGGCCGTCGGACGGCACGACGCCGAGCCGGACCCCGGCGCGAGCCCGGCGGGCCGCCCTGAGCAGGCCTCCGGCGGCCCGGCCCCCGCCCCCGGCGCCGCCCTCGCGGGCACCGTCGGCCTCGACAACCAAGACCTGCTGGTGCGTTTCGACCACGGGGTCTTCGCGCTGGCCGCTGCGCCGCCGCCCGCTCCTGGGCCGCCCGCCGGCCGCCCGCCCGCGAAGCCCGGCGCCGAGGCCCCGAGCCCGGCCGAGGGTCCCCGCGGGCCCCCGGGCGCCAGCTCCAGCGCGCCGGGCTACCGCTGCCCCGAGCCGCAGTGCGCGCTGGCCTTCGCCAAAAAGCACCAGCTGAAGGTGCACCTGCTGACGCACGGCGGTCCCCAGGCCCGGCGACCCTTCAAGTGCCCGCTGGAGGGCTGCGGCTGGGCCTTCACCACCTCCTACAAGCTCAAGCGGCACCTGCAGTCGCACGACAAGCTGCGGCCCTTCAGCTGCCCGGTGGGCGCCTGCGGCAAGAAGTTCACCACGGTCTACAACCTGAAAGCTCACATGAAGAGCCACGAGCAGGAGAGCCTGTTCAAGTGCGAGGTGTGCGCCGAGCGCTTCCCCACGCAGGCCAAACTCAGTTCCCACCAGCGAAGCCACTTCGAGCCCGAGCGCCCCTACAAGTGTGACTTTCCCGGTAACCGGGGTCTCGGGGTGGGCAGGGTCGGTGCCCGGGGGTGCTGGACGGCCAGACGTGCCGAAATGTCAGGCCTGCCGCTCCAGGGGCGGCGTCACCCGTCGTCTCTGCAGTGTTGTAGCTTGGGTTACATGAGCCCAGGACAGAAGCCCTCCTGTGTTTGTGGTCTAGTTCTTCCAGGTGACTGGATTTGAAATTTGTTTTTTTTATTTTTTTATTTTAGAAACTTAAAAGTACAAAAACATATTGACAAACAGACACCAATTATCATAGAAAATAGTACAATCACAACTAATCTATAGACAAGGTGATATGGTCTCAGCAGTGGTTGTTGCTTTATCCATTGATATCTTCGAATTGTAGATGTATGGACCCATATACAGACATGCAAATTTAGTCAGACAGTTAATCCTCTCCACAACAGAAAAAAAAAAAAAAAAACCACACAAACCAAAAATCCAAAGACAAGAAAGAAAACAGGCATACATCAACAACAGCAACAACATCAACAACAACAACAACAGAAAAAAACCGGTGTTTTTTTCTGGATTTGAAATTTGGACCGTGCCTTGCTGCGGGATTTCCAGAACTAGGTAGCTGAAATAATCATAGCTGCCTGTGGAGGAGCCAACCGATCTCTCTTAAGATGTTTCCATTCAATTAATGAAAGTGATAACGGGTCAGCATAGAAGAATCGGGTTAGGAGGCCGGTCTTTATTTTCCTTAGTCTTGTGGTTTAGAAATATTCTGTCATCATATATTGATGGGGTACAACACACTCCGTACTAGAGGAACAAAGATGAGTATGGCTAGCTAGGTACAACATGTTACACACACTGAAAGCCTGGCCACAAGTGTATGACACACGCATTTTTTGTGTCTTTTATACACTATATTCGCTGCACTTCCCACTTCTGTGAGGTTTTTAAAATCCTTTTCATTTTGTGAAATTTAAAAACTATTCTCGTTTTACAGATAAAAGATATTGAGGCCGAGCAGTATGTATAATATCCACTGCCCGTTCTTCATCCACGGTGTTTACCTGCACTGGCTAGGAATGTAAGATTCCAACACAGTGAACTTTTCCCTGGTTAGGCAGGTTAGGGCCTATAAGAAGGACAGACTTACTCCAGAAGAGCAAGAGAACATTCCTGGCCTGGAAGGCTGGAGAATAGGGTAGGAGCTGGCTTGGGGGTTGGGTGGACTGTAGAGTGGTGTGGGCTGTGGGGAGGTTATGGGACGGCCTTCCCTATCCTGTTTGTTAGAACGTACTTCAGAGGCCTTGGTATGTAGCTCAGTAGAAGAATGGATTGCCTAGCATGCACAAAATTCCAGCCCTAGCACAGCAAGAACAACCTCCTCCACACACACAAACACACTTGAGCAAGCTCCTAGTGTACCTCTTGTATGCATATTAACATATACCTGCACTGGTCTCCTGATAGTAATATATACTGTAATGTAATGTGTGCATTATAAAGTATGCTCAAATGTAGGGATTTTAAGTTGTGTGGAGAATACTAAAAGACTCCAATAGTCTCACATGCCTTTGAATGATTTTGTGCGTTCCTCTTTGTGAAAAACATGGCTTTAGACTACTGACATCCTTTTTCAGGTGTACACTTTTTAGCTACGTTTGTGAAAGTCTCATGATGCTTGTAGACTCTCTGGTAAAAAAGATGTATTCTGTGTTTATTCCTTGAAAGATGTGGCTCTGGTTTGCTTCAAGGCATGAAGGCTTCTGAGGGTGTTATGTTGACTGATCACTGAGGCAGGAGAGGGACTAGTGAAGCACAATTCAGTGGTCCAGGCACAAGTTTCTTCAGGGTCTGAGTCAGGGAGTGGCTGTGGGAATGGTGGTGCTCCTGGGTGGTTCAGGTAGGAGAGATTGAACAAGTAGGATCAAAGGGACATGGTTATTGATTGGTACCCCTGGGGTGAGGGTTCTTGATAAGATAGAGTATGTATCTGTGTTCAGATTTACCTTCCCAATTGTGTGAACACACTAAAGTTCAAAATAGGAAAGGCAGAGAAACTAGATTGAGGCCCAAAAGTATGACTTAAGGGTGTTTAGGAAGATTTCTGTTAGGGAAAGTAGGGTTCCTTGGACTTCTACTTTGGTGCAGTTCATAACTATGTGGTTATTTGCAGGCACACTGATAGCTGCAACAGAGATACCTGTTAACCATCTTGTGATTTCATATCTTCCACCCTGTTTGAGCACTTCTTCTCAAAAGAGTATTGATAAAGTGTAGGCTTCTGGGATGTGATACAGCTAGGGGCTGAGGTGGAGGTAGAGGAAAAAGCCAGATAAGTGAAGATTACAAAGCAGAACACCGAGGAACTGGGCAAAAGGACAAAGAGAAGCTAGTTAACAAAATGTGGGGCTGGCAGTTACGGAGGAGGAAATTCGTAAGTGTAGAGGATGTAGCATTATGCCAAAGGAGTGAAAAATATTCTCAAGATGGTTTATAACCCTTCAAAACTCAACTCCACCAGACAAAATCTTGTTCATTAGTTATTAATTGCTCTTCTTTCTTATGCCCCAGAAAAGTAACGTTGACATTTGAGTTGGAAGGTACATCTAACGCATGCAAGATCAGTAGTACAGCACTGATAGGCGGGTAGCTGTGCCCAGAAGTCTTTCTCTCCATCAGTCACTCCATCTCCAAGTTGCATTGCAGCGGGTCACCTGCATGTGCCTACAGGCTACCGTCAGCTCCCCCTGCTCTAATCACTGTAAAGGCGAACATTCATGTTGCAGGTTTTTTAGTGGGAGGCTTCTGAATCGCTTTTTTCCTTGTTTGCTTCAAGGTGAACAGTGTCCTGGGGTGTGACTAACATTAACTGTGTAGTATGATTATTTTTTTCCACACTGTGAGCAGAGTTTGTTTTCTTGTGCAGGCTGTGAGAAGACATTCATCACAGTGAGTGCCCTGTTTTCCCATAACCGGGCCCACTTCCGGGAACAAGAGCTCTTTTCTTGCTCCTTTCCTGGATGCAGCAAACAGTATGATAAAGCCTGTCGATTGAAAATCCACCTAAGAAGTCATACAGGTAAGGGGCTAGAGAATGCATCATCATTCAGACCCAAAACTTATCTCTGTGATAGCTATTGCATTTCGTTTATAATTATGCCATGAAACTTTTCTTTTACAAGGTGAAAGACCTTTCATTTGTGACTCGGACAGCTGTGGGTGGACCTTCACCAGCATGTCCAAACTTTTAAGGCATAAAAGGTAATCCTTACGTTTTGTTATGTATTATCAGCTTCAAAAATGGTTTGTCAGTCAGTAGCAGAAACCTATGGATAGAAATATGTAGTGGTTTTTGTTTTGTTTTTTAGTTATTTAAAAAGAGCTCAGTGTAGTTACTGGGAAAATCTGAATACTAGAATGAGAAAATTACTCAAAATCTTTGTATTTTTTTATACCTAATTGGTATAGTTCCTATATAGTTATTTTTTTATGTAGTTCCTATACAGTTACTTTTTTTTAACATTATGAATTAAGTTTTATTCATGTCATTGAAAACTTTCCTTGTTGATAGTGACAGTCTTAGGGTCACATGTCCAGTTGACACCCTTTACATATGCATCTTACTCCATTTTCATAGCAGCTGTGACACTGATAGTTTTCTCTCTGTTATATAGTGAGACAGTGTGAGTGGTTTATCCAACCTTGCATAGTTGGAGTCTGAAGGGTTTAAAAAAAAAGTATTATTTAGGCAGTCACAGTCTGTACAAGTCAACCTAAGAGTGTCTTTTAGCGTTGCAGCCAATGCTTTGGGTACACTTTACATGGCTGGCTGTACCTGGGAATGCTTGTTCACTGTGGGGATTCTAAACAGCTTGATCAGTATGTTTGGAACTCAGTTGTTCCTAGATTGAAACAGCACTAATTGTTCTGTGTCTAACTCTAGGGCTGGCTTACTCATTAAAGTGGAATTTCTAATTATGGGATAGCTAAATTGCAAACTTGATGTGGACTGAGGGCAGAATAAAGTCGTTCTGAAATGTACGGATCATTATTTTTAAATGGAAAGAACTTGTAGTTTGGTATATTTTGCGAATTTTAAGGGGTCATCCCTGAGGCCTTGTAAATTGTGTGAGTAATCTCCTCCCTTGTTTTTATGCTCTGGCAGGAAACACGATGATGACCGGAGGTTCGTTTGCTCTGTGGAAGGCTGTGGCAAATCATTCACTAGAGCAGAGCATCTGAAAGGCCACAGCATAACCCACCTAGGCACAAAGCCATTTGAGTGTCCTGTGGAAGGTAGAGTTTAAAATGTTGCTTTGAGCTATTAACTCCATACCACTGTAATATTCATGGTGTAAATTTAAGTAGTTTTAAAGGTTAAGTTTTAGTTGCTTAAAGACAAGGTAAATGTAAGTTGCACTGGTATATTCATTTGGCTTGTTAAGTGAGTTGCACATACTGTCTTGGGAGTTGGAAAGAATATAGACCAAAGTTACTGCCAGTTTGCCTCTGGCCCCACCATGTATTTTATATATTTGTAGCTCTGGTGGTTATGAGGATTAGGTGAAATAATGTGTGTGGGGGGGGACTTCTTTATGTGTCTAGCATATATCTTGGACTCACGAAATTGTAGGTAGCTGCTGTTGTTGCAGTTGGACAGAAGTAAAGCTAAGCTGACTTTTTAAAGGGATTGTTAGTAACTGTTCTTTAAAATGCTGAAGTCATAGATCATTTGCCAAAAATCTGCTGTGGGATCCCATCCGTGCGAGACCTACTGTAGTGCTGCAGGTGTGTTAGGGGGTTACGGGCCAGGACAGGTCATATTGTCCTATAAGTCACGGGCCGCAGCTGCTTCTCTGGGCCTTGGTTTCCTTAACTGGAGAAGGGGATAACAAAACTCTATTATATTTAAAAACTGGCCACAGCTTTAAGTGAGTTTTGAAAAGTTCTCAAAGGAGCTTGAAGCAGTCCCAGAGTTGAGGTGCCAGTAGAAGAAGGCTGACAGGGACAGGAGACAAAGGGATGAGCCTTCAGTGCTTGGCTGAGTGCAGTAGATAGAGAACATTCTCCATGAGGCAGTGGAGAGGGAATTAATCTGGTGGAAGGATGGGTCCCAGGGCCCTTCTCTGATGGACTGAGTGAATCCCTCTGTTAAGACTGACTTGTGGCACGCCCTCAGGGTGGTGGGGTATATAACTACAGTAGTCCAGAGTCTCTAGATAGGCTATTTACAAGAAAAGAGTCAGTAAAGTAAGATAGACCTTGGGTGTCTCTGAAGGTAATTTTGAACTTAATTTCATTCTCAAATGAAGCTTTGAACTTTTTCCCAGGTCAGGCTCTATAGATTAGTGTAGCTATTTTTGGTCCTCATCACGCTAGGAGGTTAAGTATTATACCCATTTTACAGAAAAGCAAAAGGAATTCTGCAAAGGATAATTTACGTGACTAAGTCTACACAGCTAATACGTAACTGAGGTAGAATTGGAATCTGTTCATCCATGCCATTGAGGGGCAGCTCTCTTGGCCTGGAACACCTTTCTCCTCTGCTCGGGCTCAGCTACTTCCTGCTACGTGCTTATGAGACTTTTTTACTGTCTTAGCAGGTATCCTGTTTCCTCCATTTCTAGAGCGGCTCATTGTTTTACCACTGATTTTATTTTGCCCTTCATTATAAGAGCTGACTGTTCTCAGATCCTTCCCTTCACAAGCCTTTGGCTGCAAGAATTCCATTTCCCCTTTCTGTGTCTGTATGGAGTAGAGTTCTAATAGGAAATTGGGGCATGAAGGGAAAGTGGTTGCAATTTTTAACTTGTCCTGTTTTCCCTCTAGTGCTTTTTTGCAGATTGGAAGTGTAAGTCAGTAGACTGCAAGCAGGGAACTGCCAGCTCTGGTTCCACTCATGCCCCTGACTTAGGAACACTTAGCCAGTCTCCTGGGCCTCAGCTTCACAGTAGTAAAATGAAAGAAATGGGTTTTGGTGATCTACTGAAGTAGTTCTCTTAATATTATAGGGTTGCACTTTTATTGTATTAGCTTAATAGGAGTGACTAATATATATTCTTTGCAACTGAACATTGCCGGAGTTCTTTTGAGTTAGTCTTCCCAACAACTCCAGTAGTGGGAAAAGAAACAGGAAAAGTTAGCTTAGCCGAAGTCACACCTCTTAGCCATAGCAGACACAAGACTTCAGATTTCCCCTATAGTTATTTTTTGGCCTTCTAAAAACAACTTGTTTTGGGTTTGCATTCCTTGTGATACTCCTCCTAGGGCTGGTTGGTGTTCATCCCCTGCCAGTGACCAGTGCTTGGGAATATCATCTCAAGATTCTGATCTAATGAGGAATTGTTTTTTGTTATTGGTTCCTTGGTTTCCTGAGATATAATTCATTCCTTTCTGTTCCAGGGTGCTGTGCTAGGTTCTCCGCTCGCAGTAGTCTATACATTCACTCCAAGAAGCACCTTCAGGATGTGGGTGCTCCAAAAAGCCGCTGCCCAGTGTCCAGCTGCAACAGACTCTTCACTTCCAAACACAGCATGAAGGCTCATGTGGTGCGGCAGCACAGCCAACGCCAAGGTCTGCATTTTATATTCCTCTGCAAAGATATGTGAGCCTGGTGCTCATGAGAAAAAAAATAATGCTGTTCTTTCTCACCTCCTTTCTGAGTTGTCCAGACTATAAGGTCAGAGCCCATGGGTTTGGCCACTGAGATTAGTGGCCTCTTTTGCACTCTTCCTACCACTTTGTTACTTCTTACCCTTCCCTGGTCCTTGAAGTGCTTTCCTTGAGAGTGTTTATTCTTTAATTAAGGTTTTTCCCTAGTGTACATTCCTTAAATACCTAGCATATGTCTCCTGGCAAGACCTTTGTTCTAAATTCTGAACCTGCCCTCTAGTATCTTTATGTTCTCTCCTTTTTTTCCCCAACTCACTTTTATTTCTGCTGAGCACTCAAGTGTATCTCCTTGCTTCTGCTGTACAGTGGATTTTGTAATGTGGGAGACTGTTTCCTTTGGGAGGCAAAAAGTCTTCCAAGACCTGAGCAGAGTTATGTTTCAGGAATGGAGATGGAGACTGAATGCCAGAGAGAATTAGAGAGGCACCATGAAAGAGGTCCAGGAGCACTGAACAGAAAGGGTTCTGAGCATATCAATACCTGTTATTTGGTATTTTATAGGAAACCTGCCTATCTACGCCATATCCATAGTCATATGGTCAAGATGTTGAGGGTGTCTGGGCAGGAGCAATAGTTGCCTCTCTTCTAGAGCACTCATACAAACCTTGCTTTCTGGGACATGGCAGGATTGCTGCCTGTGGTAAGGCCTGGCTGGGGAAGTCCTAATTTAGCTGAAGAGTTACTTCTGTTCAGAGTTCATGGAAGCTGTGTACATTACTAATCAATCCCCCCTCATTGTGACCTGTGTGACAGGCAGCACTGTGGTGGAGGCAGAGCACCAGCCTTGGTGCTCATCCCCTTCCCAGTAAGGAGCAAGGGAACAGGTCTTTGAGCCCCATTTCCCTCACCTTATAAAATAAGTTTGAGTAGCTCTTGGAATGAACGCCTTGTTTAAGTGCCTACTTACGTACACAGTGTACACTTATGTACACTTATGTACTCTGTGTACCTCTGTGGAGGTTTGTGCCATCCCTCTGGTTTCTTCTGATCCTGTTTAGAAGTGTTTGCTTAGTCTTTTTTCTTGGTCTCAGGCATTTAGACCTCCTGCAGTTCACAACAGTTGCCCATTTTGCTTTGTATTTAAAGAATTGCCCTTCTGGCTTCATGAGTGTCTTGATGTCAGGTGGAGTATGTCTCCTACCCAGTGCATGTAAAAGATGTCAAAGAGTACCACCTTTGCTCACAGGAGTTTCTTCCACCTGGGCCCCTTCCTGACACTTCCTCAGAGTGCACCTCCCTTTTCCTAACCTGGGTGACTTAGAGGCCATTAGAAGCTCAAGATTGTTCTAGATGAACTTTCCAAAACTCTGGTTGGATATGAGTCCCTTTTAGTTGCTTTTGGAATGCCAACTGAATACTGGGCATGTATTTAAGATGTACATTGGCTTATTTGTGTCATTCTTCCTGTCAGGCAGAAGAATAGGTACCACAGTCCTTGCCTGGTGGAAAACAAGCACTCAGGATCATCTGATTACTGTGGGATCATGCCAGACCTTTGATGAGGTGTTTCAGTAGGAAGTGCTTGAGCTGCATTTTGAACTGATATCTGTTCACCTCTCGGTGGCATGATCTAACTATTCGCATTAGGTGCTCTACTAACATTTTGTGGTTTTTTTCATGTGTATCATTGCACCTGACAGTTCTCCAGGTAATGTTTGTAGAATTAATAAAATACTAAATAAGAAACTAAATCAGTATATGTAGTCACACTGAGATTGTTCTTAATTTCACAGGGAGCCAAATCCTTGTGATAGGCAAGGCAGTTTTTGGAAAGTTTAAAAAAGTGAACTTTCCAATTTCACTTTCTACAAAGACTCACTCCCGTTCCCTTTCAGAGTATTCTATTGGTTTTAGGACACTTAACTGATGAGACTTTAAACAGTATAACAACCAAAGATACATACACTATTTTTTTTGTTTTTAAGGCAGGGTCTTCAGGGTCTTGCTGAATTGCCCAGGTTGGCCTTGAACTCGCAGTCTTCCTGCCTCAGTCTCCCATGTAGCTGGTATTATAGGAATGCACCACCATGCTCAGCATGAATTTGGTTTTTTCTTTCTCTTTTTTGGTACAAAGTACTTTTCTTTCATAGGCTTGTATTAAAAGTGTAGTGTGTGCTCTGACCTGGCATTCGCTCTTGTAAAGAATGAGCTTGTGGTTAGCTAGCACTTGGTATGGTAGGAGCAGAAACAGAGAGCCCTTTCCCTCTGCACCAGGCATGAGTACAGTCAAGATGCTGCAATGGAGATTTCTTGGGAAAAAACATCAGGGCCTTTTTTGGCTCTCTTCCCTAAATTCACTGTGCTCCCATTTTTCTACTTGCCCAGTGCAATTTGATATCTGGCATGAACTTGTACATAAACCCTCATCTTGAATATTCATTGATTTTTTTTTGAAGTATGTTAATGTTTATTACTCCCTCAAAGGTTTTCTGATTAAGATAAGTTGAATGATAATCAAGTACTTAAAGAATGTTACAATAAAAAGTTAAGATTCCAGAAGAGGAATCTACTGAATTCTTTCTGTATAATATTTACATGCTGTGCCAGGTGCTGAGGGCACAGAGGTAGGTTAGACTGGCTCTCAACATTATAGTTGGTTTGGAGGCCATTAGGGGTTGCCTATGTAGTTGAGCTGGGCAGGGGAGAGGAGAGAAGGCAGGAGAAGTCTTATCCAAAAAGTTCCATCTAGGGCAGCAGAGCACCTAGGAGAATTTGATATTCAAGCTCTGTGTGTCTATTTAGAACTAGAGCTTTGATCTCAGCCCAGAACCAGGCAGCTGATTTTGTGCCCCTTAACTTCCTCCAGATGGCTGAAATCAGTTTTAGAGTTACAGGTAGTTATTTAACAGGCTTCAGAGTTATAAGATATGAGTTGACATAACTGATCACAAAAATAAATAGCCAGAATTTGTTTTACTGGATTCTGAAGACTACAGTACAGAAAGCTGTACAGTTTTCTTTTCTTGGTTATCTACTATGCTATAGAAAAAAGTACAGGCTCTCAAACCAGAGAAATTAGAATCAAATCTTATATTAATTTTTTGTACCAGTTAACAGGAATTTAGGAAACACTATTTAATCTCTCTCATCATTTCCTCTGGAGAAATCTCTGTCTGCTTGGTAATTTGAGACATGTACGTTAAGTACATGTGAGAAACTGTCTTTTCCTTTGGTGTCTCTCCAGTTGTCACTACTGGGCTAGTAGTGGTACCAGTCACCAAGTTCTAATCAGCAGCAATTTTCAGAGAGGATAATAAAGTGTTGCCATTAGTATTATCTGACTGTTGCCTTAGATAATACTTTTGAACATCTTGAGCATAAGCAAGATTTTGTAAGACTTCTGAGATCATAAATAATGAGTATTTATTCTTTTTGCAGATCTAGTACCTCAGCTGGAAGCTCCAAGTTCTCTCACGCCCAGCAATGAGCTGAGCAACCCAGGCCAAAACGAGCTCACTAACATAGATATAGCAGCACTCTTCTCTGATACATCTGCCAACAGTAGTAGTTCAGCAAGTGGGCCAGAGGAGGCACTGAATTCTGGAATCCTAACCATTGATGTTACTTCTGTGAGCTCCTCGCTGGGAAAGAACCTCCCTGCTAATAATAACTCCTTAGGGCCCATGGAGCCTCTGGTCTTGGTAGCCCACAGTGATATTCCTCCAAGTCTGGACAGCCCTCTGGTTCTTGGGACAGCAGCCACAGTTCTTCAGCCAGGCAACTTCAGTGTGGATGATGTGCAGGCTGTGAATCCAGGAACAGTAGGTTGTCTGGTGGCACTGCCTATGAAGAACTTGAGTCAAGAACCACCTGCTTTGACTTCCAACAGTAACTTAGCAGCACATATTACCACATCAAGCTCTTCAGGCACTTCCCAAGAAACTGCCAGTGCCCCAGAACTTGTGACTTCAATCAAGATAGAGCGAGACTCACCTCCTCTCCCAGATGTGGCTGAGCAGCAGGAGGGAAGCTTAGGGCCAGGTCCAGCTGTGTTCTCCAGCCCCACAGAGAGGCATGGTCCCCAGAAGGACACAGAGCTCAGTGCAGGCACTGGCAACCTCTTTTTGGTATGAAGCACTCTATTCAGTCACCACCATATAGCTCACTTCTCTTACACTCAGTTTTGAGGATATTCTGGATTAAGCCTTTCCATGCAGTTTCTTACTGGTCTGCAAAAGGATGGAAGCCTGGACTACAAGTCTGAATCTGAATCCAGCCTTGAATCTTAGAACTGACAGTTCTTGCGACCTTGAGCAAATCTCTTAACCTATTTGAGCCTTAAATTCTCCATTATTTCTAAAATAAGGGGATTGGCCAGATGATTTCTAAGGTCCTTTTGACTTCTGTGACTGTAATAATGTGTTTTATTTTGTTGGAAAAACTTGGGGCATTTCATAATATTGAAATGTTTTGCCTTTGTGCTTCTCATATTGTTACAAGTCCTAGGAGGAATTGGCAGCATAAACTACCTTTGAAGGTTTTAATGAAAACGCAAACCATTTTAGAACATTTTAAAAAATTATAATCAAGGAAAAGGGAGTGGTTTATGATCATTCTTAAAGGGTTACAAAAATACTCCAGTTTTGAGGCTGGGTAGTTTAATTTATATCAATCATGCATTTATTATATAATTTAATTTAAAATAATTGAAAGATTCCTGGAAGAGTCTGACTTTCCTCAGTGTACAGTGGGAGTGATCATCTGCAAAAGTGATTTATTTCTTTGCGACACAAGAAATTTGATGGAGACATTTATATTATTCAGATGTTAAATTTTATTTTACCACAGCTTATATGTGTTAAATCTTCTGAATTGGGATCAAGTGTTAGGGCACTAGGAAACAATCTACCATGGAGCCAACTTTCAGTTTTTTCAGTGTGAGAGGATAGTCTTTCTCCATTTCTGATGTCTTGCTTGTCGTTGGCAGAGCCATGCTTGCTCGCATCTGTTTAGGCTGCCACAGCAGTGGCTAAGCAACTGGTGACTGGGCAGGGACAGATGGGAGGCAAATGTAGGTCAGAGCCAAGTGGAGTTAGTCCGTTGGCATTTGGTGCCTTGGGAAACAACAGTGTTCTTGTGCTTCACTGCATCTCCAGAGCCATAACTATGGGTGGAGGTGGAGGAGCCAGCAAGACCTCAGTCCTAACCCCTTGTTCATTTTCTTGCTAGCTGTGTGACGTTGGGCTCCCTCGCTTCTCTGAGTACAAATGGTGTGTGGTGAATGGGTTACAGGTATGCCATGAGTTGTAGAGAGTTATTCTCTCTGTAGTGATAAGTATTAAACTGTTTTTCATATGAAACGTTCACAGATATACAACAGTTTACTGTTTGAATACCATTCATTTGGCTCCCTCAGTAAACTTGCTGAATTCAGTAGCATATTTACTGTTTTGTCTGTAAGACAAAACTTTGGAGTCTAGCACCTGTTGCCAGGGTGGCCTCTGCAGTGAGCAGAGAAGGTAGCACCACCCAAGATGTGTAGGGTGCAGACGGTATGGAAAACCTTTTGGCTTTGCTGTAGTGATGTAGTCCTGGGGATTCAGTGGAAAACTAGGTAGTTGAGAAAGCAGGGAGATAGGCAGTTCATTTTGTGACAGTTTCTGTATAAAATATTTTAATGTTTTAGAATTTGGAGGGTGAACTCCATTAGATACTGTTTTAAATCTGATTTTGTTCAGTCAGCACTATAGCTGGTTGTAGCATTTGGTTTTCTGTGTGCCTTTGCTGGATTACTGAATTCTAAAATGTTCCAGAAGTAGACTTAGGACATTTCTGTAGTTCCCTTGCTACCCTTCCTGTGCTCTTTAGATCAAGTGACTGACACACTTTTCTTTGGTCCCAGGAAAGTGGGGGCTCAGCAAGAACTGATTACCGAGCCATTCAACTAGCCAAGGAAAAAAAGCAGAAAGGAACTGGGAGCGATGCAGGTGAGGCCGAGTGTGCTGCAGTGCTGGTGAACAAGGGGCTGAGTTCTCCTGTGTGACAGCCACGGGCAGAGGAAGCACACAGAACAGATGTTTCTGTGTTCTTTGTTTTATTTTTATATTCAGAATGCCCTTTAACCAACCCCTTAGTTTTATGTGAACTTAAGAAAAAGTGGTAATAAAATTCCCTGCATATATGAACATGCTTTATTTACCTCAGAAAGGTTCAGAGAAGAGGTTCAGACACAGTTGTCAGTTACATGTTAAATGAGCATAGCAGGTGAGATATCAGAAAATATCAGGTGACTTGATGTTAAATCACTACTGGGCCTGACCTTGATGTAGTAGAGACCCTGGGGATGGGGCTGCCACTGTCTCCAAGTGCAGCACTGTATGGAGCCAACTCTGTCCTGTACCACTGTGGCCTCCAGTTTAGAGTTATATTGAAATCTGGTATCAGTAGCATATTTGAAGTTTTAAAATACACTGCATGAATCAACTAAACCTGGCAGTTTATGGCCTTAATGTGTCCCCTCTGAAAATGAAGTAGTGGGATATGATACTTAAAGGAAACTGGTAAATCTTTGTATAATATTAACTGAGGTTTTTCAATATGTTATTTTATATCAATACTCTTTGATCTTTCACTTATTTAAAATTTATTTTTAAATAGGTATGTAGATTTAGCCATAAATTTTATCTGTATTCTTTCTATTCTTAATAATACAGCTTCTTATTTAAAATAATTATTTTCTTTTAAACAATTTTTTAAAAACAAATATTCCTCTGTAGAGAATGTTGTATATGTCAATGGTATGACTTAGGAAGGGATACCTCAACAGTTCACAAAGAACTGACATAGAAATTTCAGATACTGTATAACAGAGCAAGTGCAGTAGTGGAAGTCTATAGAACTCACTACATATTAGGCATAGTTCACTAAAGAAAGAACATGCTTTTATTGAACCTACAAGATAATCATTAACTTGAATTAAAAAGCATATTGCAAACATTCAGCTATACAGTAATACAGTAATAGCTTAGTTCACAAATACTTCTGTTTGCAAATAATTCAGGTCCCAAACAAAACCATTTGGGAAAACTTTGCACTGGATGACAAAACATAGCTATGGCCATTTTCCCCACACAAACAAAAATGCAGCCATCTTCCCCAAAATCATAAAACAAATATAATTTGTAAACCGAAGTACCATGGGACCTGTTACATTCATGGCAGTACATGGGAGTATTATCTATAGAGATGGTTTGACTTTTTAAATTACTGTTTATATAAATGTTTCAACATTACCTTAAAAAATAGGGACACTTTAAAAAAATCTTTGCCATATATTGTTTCACTTTAAAAAAATTAACAGTATTTCCTTAATATTCAGGTCTAGTAAGTGTTCAGATTTTCACTCAAGTGTTTCAAATGTATACTACCTATTAGAATCAGAATCCAAGTAAGGGTCTTATGTAGCTTTTGGTTGATGTATTTCTAAATCTGTTTTAAAGCTGTAAGTTCTCCCTCTGTCTCTTCCATATGTTTGTTGAAGCAGCTGTGTTATTTGGTCTTTCCAATTTGCTGGTATGACTTGCTTATTGCATCACTGTGATGTAGATTAGCAGATTGCTCTACTTTTTTTGTTTCCTATAATTAGTAATTGTTTAGGTTTGATCTGATTGGTTTTGGCAGGCAAAGGAGGGATTGGAAAAACTCCCTTCTAAGTGGTACTAGGCAGTGGGCTGTTTCTATCATTGAAAATTCTAAATGGTTCACCATCACTGTATTAGGCCCTTCGTGGAAGCCCCTAGCTCTAGTGTCCTGCCACTGGTGACCTGCGACTAGCTCCATTAATTCCTTAGGGATAGCAGAGAGATGCTACTCTAATTCTGATTCCTTTGTTGTTGTTGCTGTCCTTTGATGTTAAGTACTCTGTAAATTAAAGCAACCTCTCAGTTCTTTACTGTTGAGGCGTAGTTTATATGAGAAAATCAGGATGTTTAAATCTTTTTTCATATTGGCTTTCAAATAAGACTCGGTTTCTGTGCATCGCCAACAGTGATCAAAGTATTTTTAATGTACTCATCAATTTAAATATAAATCTTAAATAAAACAGAAAAGTGGTACCTGCCAGGGGTCTGTCCTTTGTATGAAAATATCGCTGTAAGAGTGAAGGCTTACCTTCTCCTACCTATCTACCCTACTTTAAAACCGCTCCTGGAATAACTGTGCAATCAAGAGATGAAGGAATTCACATAAAGGCCACAGTCTCTTTTCTAATGCCTTGTGTTTCCCCTAACATTTTATTTGCTGTAATTTCACATTTACAGAAGACTTACTGCCATAAGTGGTGATGTTCTGTGTGTCCGCATCTGTGATATTCATTGTCCAGCTCCCCTCTTGTAAGACTCTTCCATAGTCCTGCTACATCTGTTAAAGCTGAAAGTTTCCATTGTCTCAGTGATTTGAGCTGATGACAGACTTGGTTTCTGAATAGGCATACTCCAGTCCCCTTCTGTGTCTCAGGCTGTCTAAGCTTCCACGCATGTGCTGTTCTTAGGTCTCTATCTTCTGCAGTTTGTGTTAGAGTCACAGCCCTTCTTTGCCTGTAATAATGTTCTTGAAGGGGACAGGTCCTTCACTCCATGAGCCTTCCTTCCATGTAGGTCCGTTTTCATGATTGGACTGGGGCTAAGGATCTGTTGGAGCTAGAGGTGAGGGATCCTCTCTGCTATATCACCCTTAGGTATTGGCATGTTGACATTCATTACTGGTCTTTAAGGTGGTCCCTGCCAGCTTTCTGCACTGTAAATGTCTGTTTTAAATTCCTTGTAACTAGTAAATATCTTGAGGTAGATACTTTGAAATTAGATGCAAAGTTCAGGAGTCCTAAAAGTACCCTTAGATTCAGTAATTCCCTAGAACTTGTAAAACTCACAAAAAGCTGTTGTTCTAAACCATTGTGTTTTATTGCAGTGAAAGGATATAGGTTAAAGCTAGGCTGGGAAAGGACATAGGACAGAATCCCACAAGAATTTTGAGTTTGAAGCTTCCCAGTGTCTTCCTGAGGCAATGTAAACAGTGTAAACTTTTCCCAGCATATGACAACGCACAGCATTGCCAACCAGGGGCATTCACTCAAGACTTCCTTATCCAGAGTTATTGGGACTCAGTTGTGTAACCGGTTTATCTGAGTCTCCAGCCCCTCTGAGGTTAAGCTGTCACTGTGCAATCCAAGGCTTCTACTGTGTGTAACACTTAATGAAAAGCTGTGCAGACTGGCCCAAATCTCCCAGGGAAACAACCACACACTTACCAGGCAAGACATTCCAAGGGCTACAGATCATCTCCAGGAGCCAGGGTAGGATCACTCCTTTATCATGCTCTGCAGATTCCTTGTTTCTCTTTAATCTTTGTAGTGCTATAACACCAGTGGATATTGTCCATGGTATTATTACTGCGTTGTTTGTGGTAGATTTTCTGTTCCCTTCATTCTTAGGTGTTTATTCAGCAGCATTCTTCTGTAAGGAGGAGCCTTCTCTTATCTCCCATTTATTCATTTCATAAATATCAATATGAACATAAAGGTATTTCTTTTATTCTTTACATTATAATCACTGATGCACTATAAGCCACACATGGCGGTGCATAGCTGTAATCCCAGGATTCTCAGAGGGTGAGGCAGGAAGCTTGCAGGTTCAAATCCAGCCTGGGCAACTTAGTGGTACAGCAAGACCCTGTCTCTAAAACGTAATAGAGGAGCCTGGGTATGCAAGCACATGCCTATAATCTCAGCACTCAGGATGCTGCTGCAGGAGGATCACTGTGAATTCAAAGGCAGCCTGGGCTATGTAGAGTTTAAGATAAGCCTGAGCTACATAAGGGGACCCTGTCTCCATAAATAAATAGAACTGGAGATATAGCTCAGTTTGATCTCAATAATACCAAAATAAATAAATTTTAAAATTGACTTTTGGATAATATTAACATTTATTTTGTTGATCTAAGTGTTACAGCTTTGTCCATGAGCTGCAGTTAGATTCTTATGCCTTTCAACATACCCATCCCGCCTTTTTAAGGCACTTCCTTACTTTCTGATACCCCTAGATTCATCTTGGTTCTTCTTTTTTTCTTTTGGAGAATGGTATTTAGATGCAAATGTAAATGCAGGATGTGCTTATTGCAACCAGGTATTTTGGGCTAGGCTTTCTCAGTGGCCAGTGTATACTTATGTATATTAACCCACACTAGCTGTATTTTGAATTCAAAATATTTGCAGTTTTAGAAAGGTAATACAGTATATATGGTATTTGTCATTTAACACCCCTCATTACTGTATTGGTACTTTTCAGTAAAATATATTCATCTAAGTGGAATTGAATAAGACTATAAATAGCATCACATCAGTTCAGGTCTGGTTTTGCTGCAGAATTATTTTTGGCACTAAATTTTGGTGAAATTTTTAGGTTTTGGAATTGTTTGGATTTTAAGACTTGAAAAGAGATTGTGAACTTGTAATAAATCCAGCAGCAGAGGAGTCACAGTGTAACAGGATTATTGGTAAAATTAAGTCATTTAAACATGGGCGAGAAATCATTGTAAATATAGATATGAGCAAAATACAAGTTAATCCTTAGAAAAGTGCAGTCTCAAACGATGGGCTCTAAAATCCAGTGTATTTCTTACTGTGTTGCTGTTGAATGTAGAAATATAAAGCTGTTGCTGATTTCTCTTAGACACTGAGTTTCTCCCATCAGAATAATCTAGTCATTTTTTCACAGTATGGTAATACCAATTTCTGTTCCTGAAACCAGTGGCAAAATGGACTTAACTCTTTAAAAAAAACAAAAAACAAAAAACGCTTCAGCGTCCGTGGCAGTGTACCATCTAAGGGCAGGGAAAACAAACAAGCATGATTCTTAACAGAAGAGACAGTCAATAGCAAGACACATTGTCACATTGTGACAGAAAACTGCAAACACCTCTGTCACAGTGAAAACAAGCACCTCTGACTTTCCTGCCAAGATACAAAGATTGAATATGTCAAAAAGCAAAATCCCAGCTGTATAAAGAGGCACAGTCTATATGGAAATATGTAGGAAGATTAAAATTAAGATAATCTAGAACAAATCAAAAAGCAAGGGTTAATGTTACGAGATATAAGGAAGTCAAAGAAAAAGAATTGGGGCTTTGAAGGTTTTTCCCTTTTTTAGTTTCTATTCATGTATAACCCACGGAAGAGCTAAAAGATTCATGAGTATTTACATAAGTGTGTATTTGAAAACTTAAATTAGCAATATAAAGTGAAAATCAATAGGAGAATTGACTAAATCTAGGAAAATTCACTGAATTAAAAGCCTAATGTTGTGGCAAGTGATTTTGCTCATTTGAAGAACAAACAGAAAAATGAGGCCATGACAGAGGCTTATTAATGAAGTTGATTTAATAGGTCATATTCCATGTCCAGGGATGTTTGTAGAAGCTAAATTGAAAAAAAGTGAGGGCATGAGGATAGCTAAAGTGTATGAAAAAGTAAAAATTTTGGCAGTATTATATTTTCTGACTACAATATGATAAAATAAGAAGTAAAAATTACTTGGAATACAGAAGCAACTGAATTATACAGAAAATACTGATGGCCGTCTAGTTGGTGAACTCTGAACTCCTGAGCAAGCAGCTTTCTCTGTGCCTCAGTTTTCTCCTTTGTAAGATGGTTACAAAAACACCTACTTAGGGTTCGTATAGAAGTTAATGAGATCATAATACATATAAAGTAACCCTAAGCACTCAGAAGATAAGCTGATGATTACTATATGTTACTGTATATGAAATGGAGAGATGTGGCTGAAGCTAGGTTCAAGTGTGTGTTGCAGATGCTTTCCTCTTAAAAAGAAAGCTAAATGGAATTAGTTATTATTCAAGATGAGCAAAGAACAGACCCAACAAGAGTCAAATCCAGACTTTGATACTTATGTGTTAACCACCTGTTCAGACTTAAAAGAACTTTTTTTGGTATAGGCCGAATAAAACATATGCAAGTGAATACAACCCCCAGGCTGTCAATTCCTACTTATTTTCTTTAGCAGTTTGACCAAGAAGAAAGAGAAAGCATAAATAAATGGCACAATAGGAAACACAGAAATACATATCATAGAAAGTATGTGATGATAAATTATAGTTCTTACAAAAATGGATAATTTATTAGGAAAATAGAAACCTTCATTAGTCTGAAATAAGACTATGAAGAGTTTATAACCGTGGAAGAAGTTAGTATAACAGAGTCTCACACTTGCAGATAGTATACAGACTGATGCTTCTTTATGGCATATGTGCAGTATCCATGAGCTCTGTGGAAGATGGAAGCTTCCTATGAAAAGCTTGGTAAAAATACCTCTCAAAGAGAGACTGTAGACTGATGTTTTATGAAAATACATGGAAATGTTCTAAATAGAACAGTCTTAGATCTGACAGCATATTTAATTCAACCAAATAAGGGTTGAGAATGAAATGGTGGTGGTAATTCTTTGAATTG
Source organism: Dinomys branickii (assembly GCA_004027595.1). Lineage (NCBI taxonomy): Eukaryota > Metazoa > Chordata > Mammalia > Rodentia > Dinomyidae > Dinomys > Dinomys branickii. The sequence continues at coordinate 140,829 of PVLD010000396.1, read as the reverse complement.
GCTTACCTTAGTCATGCATCATTAAGAATTTTACTACTTTCTCAACAGATTTGTATTTTCCCTTAAAAATTGGTAGCTGTCAGTGATGAAAATCACAGTATATAATAAAGATTTGATAGCCCAAGCTACCAGCCAATATTATACTTAAGGTGAATTACCAAAGGCATTTCCATAAACCTGGGGATTATGTATAGTTACTTGTATTACCATTGTTACCCTTGGTTCTTTATTGTTCTGAAGGTTCTTGCTGTTGAAAGAAAGCAAGAAAACGAAATAAGATAGTATCATAGAGACAATACAAATAATTTGGAGATGATTTGACTGTTGTTTGGAAAACAAAAGAATCAACTGAAAAATTAGTAAAACTTAGAAGATATTCAGTGGCCCATTATAAAATAAATGTTTGCCATTTGGAGTTTCTGGCATGGTACCAGTAGTCAGTTAGAAAACCTGGTGGAGACCATATCTCATTCACAACCGCCATGAAAATTACAGGTTCTACTGGAGGAAATTTGCCAAATGGATGGAAGCTAAGTGAAGAGGACAAGAGAAGTTGATAGACTTTTGACCCTGGTAGGGTGACTGGCTCCCCTCCATAAATCAGGGAAGGGTGGTAAACAACACAGACCCCTGCTGCAGTCTGTTGGGTGAGGTAGAATTATGAGATGAACAAAACTGAACCAATTAACGTGAAGACAAAACTTAAGAATGGAGGTATGTGAGGTTACAGCTTTGAATAGGAGAAAAAGAGGCCCTGCCGGGAAGGTGATAAGAAAGGAGCCAATGAGAGCCCTGGGTGGGTCCAGGGGGACATCCGCCTTGGCCAGACAGAACAGATAATCAAGGGAGGGGGCCAAGGCTGGGGTGTGCTTAGCCCATCCAGAGAGAAGCCAGGAGACCACTGTTGCCAAGCTGGACTTGATGAAGGGAGAGTTTTAAAGAGGAGAGAAGGCCAAAGAGCTGAGGAGGCCCAGTTGTCTAGGGTATCATAGGCCATTAACACAACTCTGGCTTTCAGTCTGAGCTGAGGTTGAGGGAAAAACTTGAGAGTATAGTTGGAAAAGGGACATGATACTTTTAAAAGGGTAAGTCCAGCGGCTCTTGATGGCACAAGAGAAAGCAAGATAAGCAGTTAGGAGACTTTTATTTTCATTCAGCAGAAACAGTGGGAGGAATTCTGGACTTCTTTTGAAGATAAAGCCTACAGGATCTGCGGAAGCATGGGATATGAGGGAACCTCTGTAACAGGCACGCCGTCTCTTCCTGCACTATTGTAACTGTTTCCCTTACAAGTCCAAGGACATTTTAGATCAACTATAAGAACCTGTGGGCAAGAAAGCTCAGGGGAATGTAGAGAAAGTGACTTGGAGGCTTTGTACATTAGTTGTTAAGAGATACCACACAGCCACAAAAGCTCAAACAGAGCAAGAGGGCTCGTGCCACGGTTGGAGCCTGCAGACCACAGTAAGCAACAGACCAGTGACCACATTCATCTTCCTGTGTGTGAGAGGTAGCCCTTCAAATTATCAACAGAAGAATGCTAGTCTTTGGTGAGGGGAACGTGGAAATTTACTACAGAACTGAAGATAAGAGATTAAGGTTTTCGAGAAGCATAAAAAGATGTAATGATGGCAAAAATTCTTCGTGTGTGGACTCATATTTGATCCCCACAAGAACCCTATTAGCAGCACTTTCTGCAGTTGGGCCACTAAGGTCCAGAGGTTAAGTCCTAGCATCACAGAGGCAGGCTGGGCACGGATCCTGCTTTCCTCTTCATGATGTGCATGCCCCAGAGGGTCACAGATGCCCAAGGTACAGAGACCTTTAAGTGAATCTTACTGACAGACTTGACAAGAAGCATTGTGAGAGTGGAACACTGAAGGTGATGAGAAAGATGAATGCCTCCATGCAAAAGCAAGTGAGGATATGGGCGAGCACATAGGAAAGCACACAGGCAAGAAGAGAGAGCGTCTGCCTCCAGGCGAATGGAAACCCAGGACTGGCAGAGGTGCTTGGGGTGTCTGGGTGCAGCCGACCATTTCTGGAAAGTTGTTTGATGTTTCCAAGAACAAAAAAACACATTATGTTTAAACTTGGAATTATGTCTTTAGAATTTAGCTTATAGAAATGCTCAGATTTCTGTAAAGGTGCTATGAGCCAGCTGCTGTTCTGTGCAGAACTGTTTATAGTTTATAATTAAATATTTGTAACTTAAGTGTTCTTAAATAAAACTGGACACTTTGTACATGTTTTGCTGAAGTCCTTTGCAAGAAAAGCTGAATGTGTTAAAGACACATTTGTATATTTGCATAGAGACAAAGCTGGTAGGACATAGCTATGCATAGGTAGTGTTTTTCTCCTAAGTGTAAAGAGTGTGAATGCTTTGTTATTATTTCTACTTTTTGTACTTGAGAGTAGATTGATTGTAATTAAAACTGCCATGTAAGTGTGGAGCAATGGAGCAGCTATTCCTTCTAGGATGGCCCTACCCCAGACTTTTTGGTGTCCTCTCTTGTAAAGACATGTAGTCCCTTCCCAATGAAACAGTGAGGAAGAAACCAAAATGTGCCTCCTGTCCATGTGGCTTGGGAGACCTGGAGTGGTCTTTTGAGCCCAATGAAGCTGTAGCTTGTGGGCAGCACGGTGACCTGACTATGCTGAAATGTTTTTATGAGTAATGGAGTTAATTGAACCTTGAAATTAAATCAGTGGCCCAAACTTTATAATAAAAATCTTGGAGGTTGGGAATATAGCTGGTAATGAGTGTTTGCCTGGCATTTGAAAGACCCTGGCTTACATCCATCTCATCCTAGGCATCAACCTCACACTTAGTACTGCCTCTCCCTAAACAAAGCAAAACAAACAAAAGCGTTAGACATCAGAATCACAGGCTTCCTCCCCTGCTGTCACTGCCATTGTAAAAACAGAAAGGAATCACCTTGAAGGGTGAGGGGAGGAAGAAGGGGAGAGTAGTGTTTGTCCATTAACTAGGGAATTCCACTGTTGTCAGTCTTCTTTCTAATAATAGTCACATAGCTCCTGTGTAGTAAACTTGAATATCATGAAGCATCCCAGGTGTATTCAATTTTGGATGGGGCATCTTTTGGCTGCAGTGGCTTGTTACCCTGGGCTCCATCTACATATGTGGGGCAGACATGGCCTGTGACAGGGATAACTCTAGGCAGGGAGAAAAGCAGAGTGTTGAACTATCACCATATAGGAGCTTTCTCATCTTGTCAGTATTAGCTATGGAATGCTTTTACCCCAGATGACTGTCGTGGTTCTGTCTGTGCAACTGGTCCCCATGTGTCCAAGGATGAAGCTCAGTCTTTGCCTGTGAGAGCAGTCAAATGGTTCCTTTCCACAGGACATTTCCTATTAACTGTGTGTCTTTGAAGGGTCTGGCCATCACCTATTCCAGGCCCAGACTCCTTTTCATCTCTTGAGTACAGCTTTGGTTTTGAGGACTGGCATAATGGGAAATATTGTCAAACAGAGAAAGATGCTGAACTTCTGCCACAGTGGTGGGTCTGAGCCTTAAATTGGGAACTGTCTTGTCCTAGACCAAGCAAGGAATAGGACTCTTTATGGTTTCATTTTCTCCTTTGTTTCTATTTTAGACCTTTATGTTTTTTTATCTCCTTCCCTGTTGGGAGCATGTACCACTAGTTCCCTTGTCTGCGTGACAAACACCTGTTCTCTCTGCAGGTCCGCCTTGCTGCATTGCCCCTCCAGTCTCCTTGCTATGAGATAGTTAAAAGTGAAAGTCTGGTCGTTAATCCCTTAATGACTCCTTGTCCTCAGTGGCAGGTTCCCAACCCTTGGAAGGAGGAAACCTCTCCTGAACATAGAAAAGGAGTCAACACTGCTACACACATTAGCTGGAGAGACAATTCATATATCCAGGGAACACCCTGTGCTGATTAGAGCACCAGTTCCAGAGTGGGAATGTGACCATGTCTGGCTTCTCTGCCTTCAGTGGCCAGAGGTTGCTTGTTTGACCTCTGATTTCAGAGTTCCCTTTTGTTAAATGGGGACAATAATGAGACCTGGCTTTCTAGGGTGATTGTCAGGCTTACGTGCAGCAATTCTTATAAACTAGCCCAGTGAGGGCTAAAAGACTGTGGAGTATGTTTCTGTACATTCACATAGCATTTTGTTGAAGCAAAGTAAGGAAAACTCTGGCAAGGCTCGTGTGTATGGTTTAGGAACCAGAGACCTTTCAGTCAGAACCCTCACCCGTGCTCACACTTTGACCTTGAGCGCCTTCTAGAGCCCTGTTCCACATCATTCTGCCCTACATTGTGCTCTAGGAGTCCTGAGGCATATGTGCGGTGCCTCTATCTTGGTTGCCCTGGCAGCTGTGCTCCTACTTCCATGTGAACAATGAGACTTGCCCTGCCTGGCTGTACTAGTCATGACTATGTGACTTCATGTCCTTGGAAACACCCTAGGCTCTACTATTCTTCAAGGCAAGTCTGGCTACCCAACCCTTGGCAGAGATTAGGCAGAAGTATACAGAGAAGCAGCCTCACTCTCTGCTCTGGAGCTTTGTAAAAGTAGCTGTTTCTCCTGTGGTCCCTGCTATGGTTCTGACTGCTTGTACTGTTCCTCTTCCAGATTGGTGGCACCCCTCCCCAGCCCCTTCAGGCCTGGAACTGGTAGTGGCTTCATGTTGTGATATCTGGGTGTTGACTTCTTAGTGTACCTTAACCTCTGTGTGTAAGGGTCTCCATGGGATGTCTTGAATGCCCAGAGTGATTCTGATATCTCCCTTATCTACAGCTTTTTAAGACAATGTCTTCTGTCATTGGGAACTCCCAGGGTGCCCTGTACTACTTCATCAACCCCTCACCATTGCATTTTGATGATAAGTTTTGTCTATGTGTTGGTGGAAAACATACGTGTCTTTATGGTACAAGGGAGCCATCCTGAGCTCCATGGCTGGCATCACCATAGTGGTATAGTGCCAGCACATGTTAAGATGCAGGAAATATTTGCTGAACAACCCATAAAACATACACAAACATTTAACGTTAAACGTGTTTCAAAATTAAAATTTTAAAAAGCTATTAAATTTGGTGCACGAGGCTAGCATGCTCTTATTACTAAAACCTAAGAGCGATATAATATGGCCTACTGTGAATCTCACATTGTTCTAGGCCTCTTGTATTTGTTACTGCCTTTAGTCCCTTGTCATACCTCTGAGGTGTAAGTCCTGATGTCCCCATTTTCTGGATGAGGAGTCTGAAGCATAGAGAGATTATCAGATGCAAGGATATATAGCTAGTGGGAAGAAGACCAGGAGCTGAACCCAAAGCAGACTAGCCCCAGAATTGTTCCTGAGCCCATCAGCCATTGGGTACACAGGAGTCTTCCCTGTCACAAGTGAAGTGGTGGGTATGGAAACCCTAAATGAGGTATAGTATTAGCATATCAACTCCAGATAAGTGAGACTAACCCAAGGGTCCAGGCAGCTCAGGGTTTGGCAGTCTGTCAGCTTGATTTCCTCACGGAGGCCCAGAGGAGAACACAGTATCTTCACAGATGCCAAACAAGGCAGTTGGTAGCATTTATGGGCTGGTGTTGATTTTAAAAACATCATCTTGAATCTACTGAGAATCCAAAAGATTTCCCTAATTACAGCACTTGTCATCTTCAGTGGAGTTGGTAGAGGCAATCCCACTGAAATCAGAGAAAAAAGCAAGCAAACTAGTGACACTGTTATTTGATGCTTTCATGGAAGATTTGTAGAGAAGAATACCTAAGGAGGAAGTATGATTACTTAATGGTGATGTGATTATTGGGCTTAGAAAACCCATAGGATCAAGCACATAATCAGTAACAAGAAAGATCATTTGGTAGCTCATAGTACATGTTTATGTATATAAAATTAGTAGCTTTTCTTTCAGAATAATCAAGAATAAGGAAAACAATAATGAAAAATATGTGTCATAAATAAAATATCGCAGACTCTCAAATTCACTGGGTACAGATAAGGTCTGAATAAGGCCTGCCATGTGGTTGGCTGGAAAGGCTCAATTCTTGTTGATTTACACATATTTGATTCAGTGCCTTTAAAATTCCGAAGGAGCTTAAAAGAGTAAAGCCCCCATCAATTTTAAATTCATCTAGAAGAATAACAGCAATCCAGCAAGGCTGAGGAGCCTGGTTAATATGGCTCCAATTACCTGGAATTGCAAATGTGGTGGGTTTTGTATATACTTAGTTTTAACAAAGGGTGTGTTTAGCACATATGGGACTCATCAAATTGGTTTGTATTCTGGAAAAAAAAAAAAAACGTAGGTTCCTTGTGCACTTTCCCTTGTAGTTCTACCACCCAGAGAAAACTACTTCCACTATTTACATGTTAAGCATTTCCCCACCCTTAGAGCTTGTTTTCTTTGCTGTTCGTTATTAACATAACTATTTTAGAATTGCGTGTTATGTCTTTAATACAGTAGCTGTGTAGGTCTAACCATATAAGGAACTGTGAGAGGATGTAACAGGAAAACATCCTCTGCATTGATTTTGTGTACTAAGTCAGCTCTCCAGTCCTTCAGGGAGCTGGAAAAATGACCACTGAGATCTTGGCCTGTGTTCTGTGACTCACATGAGCATCCTTAATAGAGATAGCCTGCATGAGCCCAGAGTTAGCAAGTGAGAGGTTTCTGAAGCGGTGGCAGTGAGAGAGCTGACAGAGCACCTTACAGCCCGGCCTTGGTTACTGTAGGTCTCAGGGTACTTGAGCTATTACTGATGTGCCTTCAAATTTCTATAGCTGTTGCTGTCGTGCTGCTGCCTGTGTGTGGTGGGGGCACAGTGTGCTAGCCAGGCTTTGCGCTCTTAGCTTCATTTAATTTTCATACTGGCTCAGCTAAGTGAAGGTAGGGTTGCCACCTCAGTTCAAAGCAAGTGTGGGAGGGCAAGGGTACATTGATAGATGTCCAGTTCTTGAAACTGGCCTGTTCCCCACTTTGCTGTTCAATATATAAGATCAGGTTTTTAGGTCTCCTTTTCTTTTTAGGAGGTTGATTACTAATTGGATTTGCACTGCTTACCTCCCCTCGTTCAGTCTTGGAAGTTCTCCAGCACAGATAAGCATTTTAGATAAAGCCCCAGAGTTTGAGGATTTCTACAGTGAGGAAAAAATTTACTTTTTTTTACTTTAATGCTACAGCATCCTTTACTAGTAAAGGCCCAGGACTGTGTGGTCACTGAGAATTCAGTGTGGAGACCATTTGTTTACTTTAGCATGTGTTTAAACATCTCTACATAATCCTTATTTTAACCATCTTAAATGTTCATGACCCATTACCAAAAAATAGACCAGAATGTCTACTCTGGTGGCTGTCACAGGCAGAGGTATGTTTTCCTGTTCAGGCCTTGCGGAATGGCTCAGCCTCCGCTCCTTGCTATGCCCTCTCCCTTATAGCTTTGGGTATCTGAGTAACCCGGCATCCAGTTCCTGTGGGTTATGAGAAGACTTTGGAGAAGGATCGAATTTTGGATTGGAGTCTTTCATGCATAATCTTTCCTAAAATTGATTCACCTGAGAATATACCTTTGAACTGGCTGCTCTCCAGGTTCTCCTTTCCACCTTTCCTTTATCAGTGCCCATCACTTTAAAAAAAAAAAAAAATTATCTCTTAGCCAGATTTTTAGCTTATGCATCACCTAACAGTGTGCCTAAGAACAAAATAATCTTCCAGAACACCAAAGCCAGGGGCAGTTAAAAATACTATTTTCAGAGAAGTGTCTCTTACAGATTGATGTAGGCATTAAAACTTCCATGAGGCTTTGTGGTCACCCTACCCTGTTGTGTGCAGAAATTTTTCTAAAGTAGATGCAAAGGGGTTCTGACTAGATTATAGAGGAAATCGTAAGGATGTTGACAGCTTTCTTGTAAAGCTTTTTTCCAGTCCTCCAGTGCTATCAAAGAATGTATTGCCTTTAAGGAAAGATGTATAAGCACAAGCAGTTGTCAGCTATTGACTTATTCCGAGGACAAGTTGTTAACCAGAAAAAAAAATGTCTTTTGATGCTAAAGTGAGACACATGAGTAGTAATGATTCTTCTAAAGGTACCTGTGATATCTGCAGGACTCCTGGAGACACTGAATTAAATATACAGATTAGTGAGAATTGTGTGATTTCACACAATCTCACTGTGTGATTTCTTTCAGATTGTGTACTCATACAGAAGTTGAAACTAATTTAGCTTATCACAGATCATGAAATATTCAGGTGATAGTCCATCTTATTTCCTGTTGTAAAACCAGTGCCTTAGGCTCGGTGTGGTGGCACATGTCTATAGTCCCAGCACTTGGAAGGCTGACGCAGGGGGATTGCCATGAGCTCAAGACCGGCATGGGCTAAATAATGAATTCAAGGCCAGCCTGAACTACATAATGAGACACTGTTTCAAGAAAAAAAGACTGGCATTCCTTTTGGACTTTCTATCGGACATCCCCCTAAATTCAGAGAACATAATCTACAACTGCAAAATTGTATGCAGTTATAGTTCAAGTATATGTGTAGTTATTTAAGCATTTTCTAATTGGCAGAAGTACATGCTGACCATGTGTAATTCTCACGGTAATATTTAAATAGAAATAAATGAACTTAACTGGGGGAAATGGTTACTTCCATTTTTTGGGTTTCATTGGATGGTCCTGTAGTGAACCCAGGGCCTTTGCCCTCTGCTACATCCCCAAGTCCTTCCTGCATTTTGAACAGGGCCTGTCACCAGGCCCCTTGCTGCATTTCTCGGGCTGCACTCAAGCTTGTGCTCTTCACTCCTCAGCCTTCCAGGCTGTTGGGATTACGAGTGTGCACTGCCACATCCAGCTCCTGTTCTTTTTTATTTTTATTTTGAAGAAAATAAAAATTAGATAAAAACATTAAAAACAATACAGAATTTCAAAACAAGGTGATAGGAAATCAACAATGGTTGTTATATTGCATATTTTTATCTTCAAAGTAGTTGTTCAGATTACCAGATATAAGCATGTAAAATTGTTTAAAAAAATTAAGCATTAACTGTTCCTTTCAATAAACGAATAGAAATTAGTAATAGCATTATCTTAGTTTGTGTGTGTTTGTATATATATATATGTATGTATTTCCCCCTTCTTTCTTTTCTTCTTTCCCTAGAAGTTTCCTTCCCTTTCACAATATCTATTGTACCTTTCAGACTTTAGTTACTCTTTTAGGTTCTCACACTAGGGAGACAATAAGATGTTTACACATGTGGGTCTGATTTATTTCACTTACGATTATGGTCTCTAGTTGCATCCATTTACCTATAAAAGCCTCGCTTTATCTTTATTTATACCTGAGTAACACTCCATTGTATAAAAGTTCCACATCTTCTTTATCCACTCCTCAACTGATGGGCATTTGGGTTGTTTGCAAGATTTAGCTCTGACAAATTGCACTGCTATAAACCTGAGTGCACATATATTGCTGTGGTATGTGTTTTCAGTTCTTCTGGGAAAATACCCAGAAGAGGAATGGCTGGGTCAAATAGGACCTCCAATCTAGGTTTTTTGAGGAATCTCCACACTGATTTCCATGCTGGTTGTACCATTCTATACTCCCAGCAACAGCGGAGAAGGATTCCTTTTTCCCCACATCCTCACCAGCATTTGTTATTGGTTGAGTTCTTGATGATAGCCATTTTTTCTGGGGTGAGATGATTAAAATGCATTTTTAGTACAACTTTTAGTATCGTAGCTGTTGAAGTTTATAGTGTTTTATTTTTCATTATTAATAATTACAAGAGTACTCATTTAATTCTGCTTGACCGGAAATTGTACTGTTATGTTATGCTCACATTTGTATGGCAAAGAAATATGCTAGACTCCAAAATTCTGGAGCTGAGTGGAACAGTGTACAAGTTCAAGAAAAATAAGAACTATTGTGGAATTTTTTACTGTCAGAGAGGTCCTGGATGCCTGTTTTGCCTTGGCCTAGCCACAGCCTACTCCGCAACATGAAAACAAGTAGAGCAATTAGAAAGGAGAAACTAGATATAAAGAATAGTCAGAGATCATCTGGAGCAGATGATCTAAAAGGATATACTTTAAAATGTCATGAACCCCAATCACCCTATGAGGGACAGCTGAATCTGTGTACCCCAAAAATGGGACCTCAGTTGGTACGCTGCACACTGTAATCCTAACTACTCAGGATGCTGAGGCAGGGAGACAACAAGTTCAGGACCAGTCCAGGAAACTTAGTAAGACTCTGTCTGTAAATTCAGAAGGTGTAGGAGAGCACTAAGCTATGGCAAGGCCCTGGTTCAATAAAACCTACCTCAAACCCTTACCTTTACGCTTATCGTCACCATCACCATCACCATCAGATCACCCTGTTAATATTAGCACTTTAAAGAGATCCTTTAGGCACCTGGGAAGGAAGCACCAAGCTGTGTGCAGGGAAAGTCAGGGCAGCATGTGTCTGGCACTGTCAGACCAAGGGCTTCACACCCCAGCAGGCTTTGTCTGCTAAGTGTGGAGGCTTCAGATGTCCAATGTAGGAAGCTGTCAGGACAGGGCACTGCAAGAGAAGCAGGTCTGTGGAGTGAGGCCAGCAGGTCTGCTCTCAACACATGCTGCTCAGAAAGTTAAAACCTGCTAAGAAAAAAAGATTTACTGTAGGTAGCAGAGTCAGCTGCTCCCATTTGAAATGGAAATAAAACAACAAAAATCTAAATGAAGAATCAAACCTCTTGATTTTATTTATTTTTTTCACTCAGTGCCTTTGCACTGAACTACATCTCCAAATTATCTTTCCTTCTTCCCTCCCTCCCTCTCTCCCTCCCCCTCCCTCCCACCCTCTTTCCTCCCTCCCTCTCCCTCCTTCCCTTCCTCCCTCCCTCCTCCCTCCCTCTTTCCCTTCTTCCCTTCCTCCCTCCTTCCCTTCCCTCCCCTCCCTTGCTTTCCTTCCTTCCTTTCCTGCTTTTCTGTCTTTCTCTCTCTCTCTGTCTCTCTCTTTCTCTCTCTCATGACAGTCTCACTTAGTTGCCCAGTCTTGCTTAAACTTAGATTTTCCTGCCTCAGCCTCCACCTTATTCCCTTTAACTTTTGCTCAATTAGAAATTTCCATGTGAACTTGTCACTGGTCCAGTCTGTCATGTAGTTCTGCCATATTGCAGGCTGAGACACAGGGACCCACAGTTTTACTTGGCCATGATTACTATGGACCAAGATTTGAGCCCAGCCATTGAGCTCCTCAGTACCTGCTTTCTACATACTCTTGGGGCTTTCTAACACTCATGTGGTTATTCCTGGGTATTAGGATTTTTTTTTTGCTTTGAACTTAATAATTTTTAAAAACACATATTTATAAAACCAATCACATGACTTTTGAAAAGCAAACTGGACAAAAAATGACTTATCTGAAGAATTTGGGAGCCACTCAGCCTACTGCTGAGCATGGGTCTGGCACTGCCCAACGGGAGGATGTGAAAGACTGCCTTCTTTCTCTCTGACTCTCATGCCCTGTGTGGCACATTCACCTGGTTGTACTTGTGTCTCCTGCCTGCCCACAACTGGGGGAAGTAGAAGAGCAAGGCAGGGTCTCTGTCCTCGAGAAACGACATCATGGGCCTGGTAACAGTCTGGCAAGAAGATGTATATGTCTTTTAAATTTTTAAATCAGAATCCTGGTGCCTCATTTGTTTTACCCCTTACCTCATGATCCTTTCTGTTAGTCCACTAGGCTATACAGAATGACAGTTAACCAGAAAGCTGTCTTCCCTGTAGTGTGCAGTGAGGGAAGAGCCTGACCAAGATTGTGTTGTGGATGTGCTGGTTTTTACCTATTTTTTAGGAACCTCAGAGTCTACTCAAGGAAAAATAAAAGGTGGCAAGATCAGCCCTCCTCGCTTCCATGCAAGCCAGAATAGTTGCATGTGTGGGAACCTCACAGTGCCCAGCGGAGGTTGGCCAGCACTGGCTCCAGTGGCTGGGATGCCATGCATCCAGATCCCAGTGCTACAGGTAGGAGCCAGTGAGCCACACTGGAAGTTTAGATCTAAGGCAGGCAGGGTGGGAGGGGCATGCCATGCCTGCACCCCCCACCTTCTAATGAACTGCCCCACTTCCCTCTGAACTGCCCCAAGTCCTGTTTCACACCTCAGACAGCTTAATAACGCCCCGCTTCTCTCTTCTTCCCAGCCTGCCTCACTGCATCCGTGCAAGTTCTTACCTATGTTAGGACTGACGCATCAGGTTTGTGGTACTGTTATCCTGTGTCTAGTTCCCTTATGTGTTCCATCTCCCCTACCTCTCTGAGGAATAGATGGCTATGTCCCTCTCCTCCCAGGGCTCCCCTGTGGCTTTATTGTGCAGGGTAAAGACTTTGAGGCTGCCTGAGGCTGGCTGTGATGATGCCATGAAGCTGCTGGTACCTCACACTACCCCAACCCTTCCCTGCCCCAGACCCTATACTACTTTCAGAGTGAAGGGCTCCTTAAACTGTGTCAGACACATTGCCTGTGGGGACTGCTCCCAGCACACAGGTAGATGTAGTCTTCCTATGTTACAAGTTGTAGAACCTTTTTATTTGTTTTTCCTCTCTTTAATACCTGAAGGTCAGACCCCTAAAGGTCAGACCCAGCTACCTCCTTGAGTCTCAGCAGATGCTTGAAGCTGGCAGCTAGTGCCTGGGCATCTGCTGAGCACAGACACTTCAGCAGCCCCATGTACAACTACACTCTCAGTCTCATTTCTAAGGGGCTAGAATAGGGAAGAGAGAGATTTAGATGCAGAGAAATCTAGCTGACACGTGGCAGGTCCCATGCATCTCTACATTGACCATTACTGGGGGCTGTTAATTACCCTGTCATAGGCAAAGGCAACTACAGAAACAGCCAAGTGCTGAGCTCACTCTGGTTTCAATACTTAGAAGGAAAATTTAGGGACAGGCAAGATCCATTGAGTCTGTAGTTCTGGGTGACTCTTGAAATAGGGCCTTAGTGGCTGTGAATGGTCCATATGGCTCAGGAAGGTGAAAGAGGAGGGAGTCACCAGGTTATGGGGTAAGCTGGGGAGTAGGCAGTGAGGGTGGGTGCTAGAGAAAACAGGCAAAGAGGGAGGCAGAGACTCAGACTTCATAGAAGTGAGCAGGAAAACATGTCACTTCCACGTTTGAGAAGGTAAAGACTACAGGCAGTGAAGGGGATGGCGACTTGTCTCAAGGGAACTCAGTTACAGCAGCAGGTCAGAAGTGGAGAAGGCAAGGCCAGGAATTTTGATGTAGAGAGAGACTGCAGAAAATGAGCAAATTGGAAAGGGTGTTTTTTAAGGGTCACTTGTTGAAGAAAGCACTGAGATTAGAGAATCCTGGGTTTGAATCTTGAATCTGTCCCTTGCCAGCTAGTGTAAAGCCTCGGTCAAGTATTTAAGTACAAGTTATTTAAGTATTTAAGTACTCCACTTTGCTGTCTGTAAAGTGAAAACAGTAGTGTGCAATGCCTGACACCTAGGTCTCAAGGCACTGGAAGATTAAAAGATGGGGCAGGGCAGCAGTCCAAGACACTCCTTGTTGGAGTTGTGGACAGCTGTGGGCTAGATGTGGATGTAGAAGACAGCCGAAGTGTGGAACAGTGTCCCTTTTCTTGACTGGATCATGGGTAGTGTGGCAGCCTGCCCCTCCATCCACTCTGGTCCCTCCCATTTGGCCTATGGGCAAACCAGGGCACACAGGGAAGACCTCTGTATAGATGACAAACTGGGGGCATCCATAAGGAACTCATGAACGCTTCATAGGAGGAGGAGAGCATTCAGGTTCAAGCCAAGGGAAAGAGTCTTGATAAAAGGAAGAACTGGAAATCAAAGGAAAAATCAGGCAGCAGAAGATTCTAGGTCCAATTTAACTTAGTCTTCTGATCCTTGGGCAGGGATCAAGGTATAAGAGTAAGGTCAGGCATTGAGGCAAGTTGTCCCCCAACTCATGATACCAATTACTGCCAAGTCCCTGGGCTGCACCTGGAATATGTGAGTGGGCCAGCCGTACTCAGCATCACAATGAAGGGTGCTCCCAGGGCAAGATGAGGAATGTTGGTGTGCTGTGTTTAAACATGTGAAAGGCCGTTTTGATGGTTGCCTTCCCAGGATGACCCCTCCGGTGAAGGAGTCTTGCCGATGACCCTGAGCCCACAGCCCTCCACCTTCCACCCTTACTTCACCATGGATTTGCCTGTCTACGTCCTTCAGGTCTGGATGCCTTCCAACTCTTGTTTTCTTATTAAGACTGTTACTGTAGCATGAAGATTAGTTGCTAAGGTAGGCCAGCTGTGAAGCCTTGGTTGGGCTGGTGTGTTTACTGCCTTTTGGAAAAGAATGACATGGTTATAAGTAAAGCTCACAATTGCTTATTGTAGCATAGACAAGGTGAAAGTTAATATACTCTTAAACTATTTTATATTTAAAAATTCTATTTACTTTCTCCTGTGGGAAATAAGCTAGTCAGTTTTTACCTTGAGGAACAAAAGACCCAAACAAGTTCAGTAGTTACTTAAGTAGTTAAACTAAGACCTGTTGGCCATGGATAATTTAGATTTGGATAGTGAAATTTAGATTTGAAATAGTGAAAGTACGTAGCTTATCAAATTTTTCACAGTTTGACTTAAGTATAATTTTAAAATCCATTCACATAGTTTTAGTTTTGTTGCATTAAAATTGAACATTTCCCTTAACATTGAAAACAAATTATCAAATAAAGTACTTACAAGAAGCAGAAGAGCTACACTCCTAGACAGCTGGAGGAAAGTAAAGCAGAGGACATTTTGGCAGAATATATCAGAAAATCCTCAGAACTGTCTATTCTGTTCTGCCCAGCAAACCCATCTATGAGACGGTTTATAAAGAAATTAGGTAGTAAACTAGCCAAAAGATGTTTACCACATTCTATAAGCTAATAATGCCAAAGGAGGAGTGTTATTTTCCAGTAGAAGGAGGGCAGGTTAGGTGGTGCTGGTGCAATGCAGGCTCACCTCCTGCTCAGCTGTCAATGGCAAACTCAGACACTTGATACCCAATAGGCTGCTTTTACCATGTGCCATATGTTAAAAGCATTTCAAAACTAAACAAAGATGATTTCATTTCAATGTGTAGATACAGGAAAAAAATTGGAAAAACTTAGAGTTCATTTTTCCTTTTACAAGATAATTTGATGCTTTTCTTTCAAGGAACACAGGTTTAAACTAAGGGGAGAACATGTTTAAAATTAAGAAAAGTCAGGTGCTGTATCATTGCTGGCCCTTCAGGGTTTAGTTGCCTGTTGTAAGAAGCTGTGGGGCTGTGTTCTGTGTTCCTGACCACAGAATGTGGCCTCTGCTCTGCCTCCCTCCTCTTTCCCTCCTCACTTCTCTGCTTGGTTTTGCAGGAGGTGCATCCAGCACCTGGAGGTATTGCTGGGCCTGAGGCTGCACAGGTACCAGGAAGCACTATCAACTTGCGGGACCTGCAGTGACAGCAGCCCCTTCCTGAGTGAGATCAGGGCCACCTTCCAGCTGTGCCTCCGGGATGACTCAGATGATGTGGTACAGGGCCTGGGGAGACCCCACTTGGTTTCTGCCTAGAAGTCCAACCTCATTCTTTAGAGACTTCTGAGTACATTTATCAAAAATACTTCCTTCTGTTTTATCAGGAACCAGTTGGCACTGTACTCTTTGCAAATGCTTTTATAAGCAAAGTGCTTTGGTGAGGCACATACTACTTTGTCCATGCTCAGCTGGGTGCTTTACAGCCCTTTTCCCAGATCCTGTTGGATCTGAGCTATGGAGCACACATTGCATTAAAAAAAGAAAAAGAAAAGACCTGTGCCAGAAGTGGGGTTGAGTACAGGTTCTCTGCTCAGATACAGCTTTGTCTGTAAGTCCAAACACAGTCTTTCAGCTTCAGTGTTGTAGTATTGTCCAAGAGGGATTCAGTAAGTCCCAGTTTCCTTCTCTGAGAGTGACATGATAGGCCATATCTCAACCCTGAATGGTTTTCATGGATGAGCTGTTTTTGCCACACTGTGAGCCAAAAATTGTCCTGTTGCCACAGTGAAGCCAAATTCTGATCCAAGTTCTGGCAAAGCAGAAGAGAAGACAGTTTGGGAAGGAAGTGATTGGTGTGTCTTGATGCCTTACTGTGAGCTTTTTTCTTAGAGCAAATGCATAGCTCATAATTTGGAGATGGGAAAGTTAAAACTTTTAAAATAATTTTCTAAATTCTGTATTTGGGCATTCATGTTAAATAGTAATTTGACAAGAGTTTATAAGGTGATGTTCTGAATACTATATATGTAAGGCTGTAATAATGGTACGCATATGTTCTTTGTTGGAGGTTGTAGATATAATAGGTCCACTTATATTTTTACAGAATAAGGTCTGTGTTGCAAAAGCAGCTAAGTTGATTACCTTGCACATACTTTTTAGTTAAGAAACTGAACATGGGATGGCTGAGAAATTTTTTTTCCTTATGCCTTTTGAAGTGTATGTTTATTCAGATACTGTTTGATTTTCAAACATAGAGTCATCCAAACTCTTCGCTTTCTGGATTTGTTTCTCAGACTTTGGGACTTTAGCTTTTGGAAAGGATGCCTAGTTTGAGTGTTAAATCCTGTGCCCTGCTCTGAAGTGGTGTCTACCTGCGTGCTGCTTCCCCCAAAGGAATTACAGCCCCATTTGAGAATGGTTCCTTTCCACGTCTCTGTGCTGTATCTGAGACCCAAGTTGAGGGGTTGAACTTGCTCACAATGTTATTGAGTGCCCTCTCCCTCCATGGAGAGCAAGGCGTCCTTGTCTCATCAAGGACCTGCATCCAGAAGCCCATGTTACAGGCGAGTTTCTGCCTTTCTCCCACAGTCCCCAATGAGTGTCTACCACCAAGTGATTGGGGACAGGCTGTCAGTGTTCTGGGCACCAAGGCTCCCTTCCTGCTGGTGATGGGCCCAACTCCTAATGCAAAAGAATAAAAGTTTTTGTATTGTCACAAATCAAATGTTTCACCCTGATTTCGTTTGAGAGACTGTATGTGTGTTGTTGAAATCATTTCATCTGGCCAGCATGCCTCTTGGCCTTGGTCTTTTGGGGCTGATGGCACTTCTCCCAGTGTGGGTTGGCTTTTGTTTCCCAGCTGTTTCAGATGAGAACCAGGATGGCTCCTTTTCTCAGGCATTTTCTTAGGATTAAAGATTAGAGAGGGGTGCTGAGAGATAGAGGCAGTGGCTGATTCCTTAATCAGGCCATGAAACCATCAAAGAAACATTTATTTCTAGAAGCTTAAAGGAGACACAGGGGCAGAGTCGGATCCCTTCAGACTCAGCCTGCTTCTGCTGCTGACCTCGTCTGCATTTTTAGCCAAGCCAGCTGTGGCCTCATAAAGGCTAAGTGAAGAAGTACAGCTGCTCCTCCTCATCTTTGGCCATCAGTGTGTGATCAGAGGTCTCCTTTACTTTGGGAGATGGAGGCTGGGAGCGGCACACCAATCTTCTGCCTCTCTGCAGAGTAAGTGAGCTTGAGCATTTTGCCCCCTTCTACCAAGAGTGCCGTGTAGACACCATAATGCCCGTATATCCTTTCCCTCAGGCATGGGAAAAGGGTCAGGAAGCTTAGCCTCCTTACCTTTTTCTTGACCGAAGCCTGGGCCCGGGCCCGAGCCCGCTGCAGTCGCTCCTCCTGCAATAGCCTTTGCAACTGGGCTTTCTCTTCCCGAAGCCTGGGTGGCAAGACGTGTCGTGTAGGACCAACGGAACTGGGAGACACCACCACAGTCTCTTCCCACTCATAACCCTACAGGCCTTTGGGTCAGGCAGGCCATGTCCCATGTGAAAATAGTTTCAAGTCTGCTTTTCCTGCCATATCAGGGCCCTGTCACCTGCCCACAGCCAGAACACTACTGCTTCAGGCCTGGACCTTGGCTTCTGTTCTTGGAGACCTGACTCTGGCCTCTAGGGAGCTGATCTAAGATTCAGATTGGACACCCCCAAGAGGCACGTTTCCCTAGATTCACATCCATATCCCTGATTTGTGTGCCCATAGCTTATGTTCACCTACAGTGGCCCAGTACCCAGCCCTGATTCCTTCCTGCCATCAAACATTTGTCCAGTCCCCACTGAAAGCTGAGTGCTGGGGACCTAGAGGAGAAGTGCCCCCCCATGTTTGTGGGAAAAATAGACGTTTGCAGAGGCTGTATCTCAGGATCCTGTAGTGACAAGTGAATGGCCCAGGAAACCCACGGGTTGGAGAGGCCGTGACCCACATCCCACCTAGATCATATGGGGTCCTCTCTGGGCCAACCCATGCCTGCTTGTCCCACGAGACAAGCAAGCTGGCGCCTGTCTACCCCAACACTCGGCCCCAAGCTGGGAATCCTGGGGTCTCCTGAACCCTCGCACCCAGCCTCCATACCTGCAACTGCTGCCCGTGCCTCCCGCAACAATCCCGTGCCTCCCGACTGCCAGCCTCAACCCCAGTCTCTCTTCCTCCGAACCAGCCCGAAATAACTAAGCCCTATCTGGCCCTGGCCTTGCCCACTTAAAGCCCTTCCCTGATGTCCCTGTCCTTGGGACCCACGCTCTGCTGGCTGCACCCTCACGTGCTCCTCTCCTTTTGATTCATCTTCTCAGTCCCCTGAATCCATTTTACTCATCACGGTCACCTTCTCCAGCTCAGTTTGATTCGCTCCCTGAGTATACCAGATCCAGGGTCCCATCTCATAGCATGGAGTGCTTGGGCTTGCATCCCCCGTTCAGGGGCACTCTAGGGCAGTGACCTTGGGTACCCTGTGCCTCCAAGCCGGGAGGGCAGGAGCAGGAATGGTGGGCAGCAGGGCAGATTAGCTTACCTCATGTGCCTCTCTTTCTCCTTGGCCTTCTCAGCCTGCTCAATCCTGGCTGGGGGTACACGTTCCAGGTTCTCAAGCAGCTCATCCAGCTGGTGCTCGATGATGGTGAGCATCTGCACGGTGCTCAAGTTGGCTTCCTGTTGGGTGCCCACACAGTGCTGGTACACATCTTGCACCTTAAGATTCAGGCTCTCCATCAGTTTGTCCTGCAGAGCAGAGCAGACTTCCAGCTATGCCTGCCCTCACACTGCCACCTGTTGGCACCAGGACCCATGTTGCATACTGGGTTTTCTTAGCCAGAGGAGCCCTGTTCTGTCCTCCTGTCCTCACTGAGGTTTGCACCTAATCAGCTCTTCCCCTTGCGGCCCTGATAAGCACACCAAGAGCCAGTCTACCCTCTACCAGGGAGCGCGCCCCTGACCCCAGCTCCCACAGGACTATGTCCTGTGTGGCCCCACGCAGATGAACTCCCTTTCTTAGCCTGCTGTGGCATTTTATATCTCCTACAGTAGGGGTTGTAGGTGAGGAGTGAAGAGCAGCAGGCAAAAAGGCCCAGGCAAGGCCAGGGCGGAGTCAGTACCCTGTGAAGCCCAGCTCAGGCAGGGATGCTCCTTCCTTCAAGCCGCTTCCCATGTCCGTGGCCCAGTTGCACAGAGGCATTTGGCAGTATCACAGTGAATTAGTAACTAAATGAATTAGTCCTCGAGCTGCTGTCAGTATGGACATGTGCTGAGCCCCTGGCCAGATCCCAGTTCCTGCTGCCCAGAATATCACTTAACTTCTGTCCCCTCAGAATCCTCTCTCACTCCCAGCCTGGCATGAGAACCCGCCTCTTCCTCTACCCTAAGGTTGCCTTAAAGGACATTGTATGTTTAAGAAGCAGACAAGATGGGCTTGCTAGCACATGCTTGTAATCGTAGCACACTGGGAGACTAAGGCAGGGGGGCTGCAAGTTCAAAACTAACCTAGGCAACCTACTGATTTAGTGTGACCCTTTCCCCCCGCAAAAAAGAAAAAAATTGAAAGAGGGCTACAGGTGTAGCTCAGTGTGGAGGCCCTGGGTTTATCCCCAGTACAGAGACAGAAATGAGACCGTATATGGGGTGGGGGAGATTTGTGGAGTTAACACAAGGCATGTGGGGCACCTGAGCTGGCATAGCATGAGTACCCAGGGGTGGCTGCTCCTGGGGGAAATATTTCATCAGGCTCACAGAGCCTAGGAGATAGGCTGGAACCTTACACCTGGGCTCCCAGCTCCCATGAGCTGTCATAACCGCTCCTGCATTCACCTGCAGATAGGTTCTCCCCCACAACCTAGGCCAGTGGTCACACCCACTGCATGCCTACCTGCTGATCACCTTTGTACTCCCCAAAGTGGAAGACTCGGGATTTTAGCTCCAGCTCGGCAGCAGTCTCTTCCTCCTTGGCAATGGATATCATCATTGTGGTGATCCACTGCTTCAGCTGGTTCACCTCCCTGTCCCTGGATTGGGGGGTGAGGTCCAGAGGATAGTTCGCTCAGTATAGCCCAGAGCATGTGCTCTCTTTGAGCCTGGCCCACCATCTGTATGCCTTGTCCTGAAGGCTACAGGATCATGAGTGCCAAAGTGTCTACATCCAAGAAGTCAGAGATGCTGGCACAATTCAGGGAATGAAACTTAAAATCTTTAACAATCAACATCAAGAAAAATAAAAACAGTTCCACTGCGGTATGATTCACATACAATAAACAAGCCATAAACTTACCTTAAAGTATACAAGTGAGTGGTCTTTATATTTACAGTCACATGACCATCACCATCATCTGATTTAGAACATTTTTATTACTCCAGAATGAAATTCTGTGCCAAACAGCAGTCACCACATCCCATTGTCCCCTTCCCCCTTTGGCCTTAGGCAGCCGCTAATCTACTTTGTCTTGGTCCTGAGCATTCCATGTGAAAAAAAATAGGTGGCCTTTTGTGGCTATCTGCTTTTACATAGCATAATGCTATGAGTGTATCCGTGTTGTTGCATGTATCAGAATTTAGGAGCTTATGTGTCAGGACTTACGGCTGAGCAATATTCTACTGTATGGTTAGCCCACACTTCATTGAACTATCTCTCCACAGATGGACCTTTGCATTTCTTTTACCTTTTGACTCTGAGGAGCAGTGCTGTTACAAATATTCATGTGTAGCTTTTTGTGAAAATAATGTTTTTAATTTTCTGCAGTATATTTTCAGGAATAGAATTGCAATACTAAACTTTCACAATCATTATAGTACAGACATTGACCAGCATATGTTGGGGTTTTCTGAATGGGACTACTGCTCTTATGTTGGCCAGGGCCCAAGCAGGGTTGGCAACTCAGAAATCCTTATCAGGGTGAGGGCATAGATATCCTGCAGTTCCCAACAGTGTCTGGAAATCACTGACCTCCCCATTCAAAAGACAGAATGGCTGAAAGGATTTTTTAAAAGACTCAATTATACAGAGGCTACAGGAAACCTTAGATTTAAGGACACACATAGGCTGAAGTGAAGGGTTAGAAAAAGATAATCCATGCAAGTGGTAACCTAAAGAGAGTAGAGATTGCTACATTTATTTAAAACAAAATAAACCTTAAGTTAAAAACCCAGAGGAAAAAGATCCAAGTAAAATCAGGAATTACAGAGGAGATATTTCAACTGATGCCACAGAAATAGGATCATAAGGAACCTACTAGATAGCCCAGAAGAAATGGACAAACTCCTGGAAATAGACAACCTATCCAGATTGAATTAGGAAGACACAGAAAGTCTAAAGAGATCAATAACCAGGAGATTCTATTAGTTAAAAACAAAAAAGTCCGGTGGACTGCAGGTTGTCTGTATGGTAGGCAGACTGTAAGATCCCAGTATCACCTGCCTCCTGTTGTTTACTCTCTTGAGCATGCTGAACCTAACGCTTTGACTGCAACCAATGCAATACAAGATATGATTGTTACCACACAAAGGTTTGGTCTGCTTACCACATGACAGAAGGTGGTTAGTTAAGAAGTAAGGGTGGTAGAAAAAGAACTGGGTAATGCTGAGCTGATTGCAAGATGGAGGACCAGCTAAAGGGCATCTTGCCTGGAAGTTGATTTAGGAGTGATGTATATGGGTGAGTGAGTGATGGGTGATTGCAGACCAGTGGGTGCCTTCTCACTGATGAAGGATCCAGGTTTTTGGTCAGATGGTGCACACTTGATCTTAATCACCTAGTCACAAGATGTTTTTCAGTTCTGCCCACCTCAAGAAAACCAGTGATTATTTCTGTCATAGCCTCAGGTTATTCCTGTTAACTGATTTAATATGCCTACCCCACAGTTCCTGACATTACATAATAGACTGGATAGAGCAGGCAGCTACCCAAAGTAGACAGGTGAGGGTCAGGTAAAGTAAAACATGGAGTTAGGCACTTTAACAGGGAGAGAGATCTTAAACACTTGGCTTCAGTATCCCATTGTCAGACATCCATTCCACAGCACTGTGGGATTTAGGTCAGATCTGGATATTTCCTGCTGAATGAGAACATCACAAGGAAAAATGGAATGGAACAACCTGACCTTACGGAGAAAATAGCTTCTGGTGCCTCTTCTTAGGATAGATTTGATATTGATAGATGTTTGGTGGTATACTTTTCTATTAAAAAGCATAAAGCATTCTCACGGGTAGTTAACAGGTATCAGGACTTGAACCTTTCTTTGAGATACCTGGGCTCACTCTATTTGCAGGTATACTATAAAGAATACCACAACTTAGTCCATGTTCTCAGCCTGTCAAGCTTCACTTCACATCAGCACACTCACATAGCAGACAGAGAACATGCCATACAGCATTCGTAGCAGTCAAAAAAGGCAGTGTAAAAGGGGGAAGGGAAAGTATGTACAAGTGTTGTTTCACTTGACACATTCAACTAATATGAGTTATCTAAAAGCAAAACTCACACCAAGCAGGGTGATGCATGTCTGCAATCCCAGCACTCTGGGAGACTCAGGCCGGAGGATCACAAGTTTGAGCCCAGCCTGGACAATTTAGCAATTTAGCCAGGCCCTGTCTCAAATGTTAAAAAACAAAAAAGTTTGAAATGTAGTTTAATGCCAAGGCCCTGGCCAGTAACTGGCAGTTACTGCCAAGGCCAGTAACACACACACACACACACACACACTTCAACAAATGTGGCTGTCCAGTGAATAATGCAAAAAAAGCTCATAATTCCCACGACTGTGTAACAGCCAACTATAACTCACTATACATTCCTCATCCAGAAGATTTAGAATCCGTGCCTGAGCCAGAGCCTCCATCAGAACCACTGCCGTGGATGCCAATTGCTTTGGATGCTGATTCCCAGCCCATTGTGTCACTAGAATGAGAACTACCCACTCTCAGAGTCATTTTCAGAACCAAAGGCCTCACTTAGCTTCTTGCGCTTGTTGCCTTGACTTACCTGAGGAGCCTGCCTGTCATCCGCCAGCTGCGCTGCAGCACTGCCTGGACCGCAACCGTCATCACTGGATTAGTGCTGAAAACACCAAAGCTCATCCCTCTACCTTACGTCCCTGCTTGTTTTCCAAGCCAGCCAGCCCCTGTCCCCTACTTGCTGTGACAAGATCTATCCTGATTCCCAAAACCACCTGGATTAGCACCCAATTCTCTACTTTTTATATACATCCTGATTGTTTTAAATGAGCAAATTTTGTGTCCTTCCCACAAGAGTCTGAGTAACTTTGGTCATCTTCCAGTGTAACTGAGGTAAAAGCACTGAATGGTTTGGGAAATAAAGATACCTGATCTACCCTTTTCCCATAGGACGTGACTGCTGCTGATCAGTAGTTATGTTCTATGTACAATCCCCAAGAACATACTTGTTCTTTTTTTTTTTTTCAGTAGTGGGAATTGAATTCAGGTGAACCCGGGCCTTCAAAGTAAGCTACATCCCCAAAGCCTTTTAAATTTTTTTTTTCTTTTTAAAATAGGGTCTCAGCAAATTGCTAAATTTTCCTGGCTGAGTTCAATCTTACAGTACTGCCTCAACCTGCCACAGTGCTAGGCTATCAGGCATGTATCACCATGCCCAGCTAACATCTTTTTGCTGCTTAATGGTTTGCCTGGGTTTTCTGCCCATTTGTTTCCTTTCTGCTCTTACTGCTTACTAATATTTGGGAGACTTTGCCACCTCTTTCCAGTTGCAGCAAAACCTCTACCACCCTCCAGGCAAAAAGGAAAATTTTCCTGTCAGAATTAGTGAGTATTCAGTGAGGCCCAATGGTAAGGCACACCATGTCAAAGAGGTCTTAAATTTGGCATTCATGGAGTAAGAGGCAAATAGGAGACACCTAAACTCAAGAACCCTTTCATAGCACGGGGCCAGAGATCTCTCTGATTTGCCAGGTCATTACTGACCTAGTGAGATCTCATACATTCTGGGATATCCTCCCATTGAAAGGCTTTTGAATTGATAAACCACTCTAAAGGAATTTAGGAGGTCTTTGTTACCCTGGACAGTACCCCTATTGTCATCAAATAATGATTTGTGCTCAAAAGAGTTGAAAATTACCAGTGGGCAAAGTCTTTGTCCTTGTATACCAATCATGGGAAATTACCCTTAGGGGGAAAATCCCTAAGAGTTCTAAAGGTATGGGGAAGTAAAAGTCCTAGATAGTAGAGAACAACCATGGATTTGGGGGGCTGTACCATCAAACCTGGAGATCATTTAGGTATTTCCCACTAATTTGAGAACAGTGATTTTCTTCCAGTACACTGTTTGACCACGGTTCCAACCCAGGAAATTTGCTCCCCTGGTGGCTCCCTGAGTTACAGCACTATTCTTCAATTAGACATTTTCTGTGAAAGAAGAAATGGGATGAAGTTCCTTACATTCAGTTTTTTATGTCTCAGTTCAAGGGAGTAGCAAAAAAATACTGATTGCAAATACCCAAAGAATAGAAGCCCATACTACAGTTTTGGATACCCTCTCCCACAACTCCTTTAAAATTTTATTTCCACCTAGGCTGATAGCCCCTCCTTTGTCTGTGGCACCCTCATCAGCCGGCAGCTCTATTTCTGATACATACTCCCTTATCCTACCAGTGTCATCTCCCTTTCCCTCATGGCTGCCCCTAAAGATGGTCCTGCCAGTGCCTGGAAGGGTACCCTTTAGCAGTCCTCAGATAGGAGGCTCCTTAGGCTAGTCTTCAGTGGAAAGGAAAGATGGTAACCATACATGCCCCCTTCACAACTTCAGATCTTTACAATTGGAGATCCAACTTTAGAGGATTGGGAAAAGTTAGAGGGTTTTCTTAGCCCCATGTAACTACACCTCTGTCCAGCCCCTCATAAAAATTCCTCTTCCAGGAGCAGAAAAGGACTTTGTTCTTACACAAAAAAAAAAAAAAGAAAAGAAAAAAGAAGAAAGAGGAAGAGGAGGAGAGGGAAAAGAAGAAGGGGGAGGAAGATGATGAGGGAAGAAGAGGAGGAACCGTACTCACAGGGATGAGACAGTCTAGGATGATTCTAGAGCAGGGAAGGCAAGGCTTAGGGGCTACCAGGATATTGTCCTTAAAGGAACTGAAACTACAAAGGAGACACCTACTAGCAAAATAAAAAAAATGGACCAGAGATCATGAGAAAAGCTCTCGTCTTCCTGGAAACATTTAGGTAGAATGTAAGGTTACGTACCTCACTCCCTGTAGAGGGTCCTGATACTATGGAAGGGAGAAAAAGGATGGAGGTCCTGTTTTATCTCAGGGCATGCCAGGCATGAGGCACAAATTCCAAATGGTAGAACTAGAACATGATGCCCCTATTTCACAGTTGTGGACCTGGCCAGGAGGGTGTTTAGGAATCAAGAAATAAAAGAAAAATGTAAGGAGGCCCTAAAATGGAAAGGTCAAGTTCCAGGCACACCTCCTGTCTTATCCTTTGGTGTCAGCCAGCCAATCTAAAGGAGCATACTGAGACTCTCAATACTAACAAGTGACCCCGTGCCACAGCAGATATAAGGGGCTCCGTGAGCCAAGGACTAGGGCCAAAACAATCTGTTTTCCATAAGAAAGAACGACAGTGGAAAGGAAAACGCACTTTCTGCTTCCAGAGATTGGGGGCTAGGAGGTAGTCCGTAGAATACAAAGACCGACTGGGACAGGGCCTCCTCGGCTGCCCCTTTTGAAGAGACCTGGAGAGCCCTAGCTGATACTGGACATTCAGGGTAAACCCGTTAACTTCTTTTTGTTGATATGGAGACTGCTTGTTCAGTTTTAAAAACCTCAAGAGACATCCTTTCTCAGCACAAATGCTAAATCATGAAGGTTTCAGGGAAAACAGATTAGAGGCCTTTATTAAACCTTAAAATGTAGACAGAATCCTTAATTTCCCTTTGTGTACCAGTGTGCCTAATCCGCCTTCCAAGGAATGATTTCTTACATAGGTCAGGGCTAACACTAACTCTGATGGCTCCCACTTGGAGAGATGTGTCTGCTCCCTAAGCCTTCAATTAATAATGCTACTAAAGGAAAATAAACCTGAAACCTTGACTCCAGAGGCTTTGATATAGGCATAAAAGCAGGCAGGCAGAGGAAATCAAGCCAAGCCTGAGTTAAGTTTCAGCCTAGTCACCCCTGCCCAAATCAAAGACAGTATCCTCTTGGATAAGAGAGGTACTAACAACTAACCCAGGTGGTATTGGGGGCCCTAGAAAAAGGGTTGCTAGGTACCTGTCACTCCCCCTGTATGACCCTGCCATCCCAGGAATGAATGAAAGATGAACAAACACACCAAGGAAGCTGAGGCAGGAGGATTGTAAGTTTGAAGGCAGGTGGGGTAACTTAGACCCTGTCTCAAAGGATTAAAAAGACAGGGATATACATTGGTGGGAGAGTGCCCCTGGTTTCAATCCCTGTTCCTGAAAAATCAAAACAAAATGAAACAAAAAACAATGGGCAATAGGATAGTGCTGAATCATCAAGCTGTAGACGAGACTACAGATGGATTCACCCAACAGTGCCTAACCTTACACCCTCCTGGCTACCAAACCTTCAGACAGGACGTGGTACACAGCCTAAAATAAGAGATGCCATTTTCTGCTTTGCCAGGCCACCTGAACCTTCGGAGGTTTTATGCCTTTAAATGTAAGAATCTTGTCACCAAAAAGCAGTAGCAGCTCTGCTGGATAGTCTTGCCCTAGGAATTTAAGAATCTGCCCGCCTTGTTCAGGGAGGTCCTATCCACTGCCCTCCAAGACTTAGAATTAAATCAGGGGACTCTGTTGCAATGTGTTGATGACATATTTATTTCTAGTCTGTTAAAAACTCATATTTCAATGTTGTATCCATCATTAGCCATTTGGCAGCTAAAGTATGTAAGATGCTAAGGAAAAAGGACCAAGTCTAAACACCCAAGTTACTGACTTGAGATTCTTTATAGAAAAAGGAGTGAGGACCTTCCTTTTGAAAACAGAACTGAGGCCATTTATAGTTTAGCTGTCCTTCAGACCCAAAAGCAACGAATAGGTTTCCAGAGCAGGACTCTGCAAAATATGGATACCAATTTGGTATGGATACCAATATGGATATGGATACCAATTGGTCTAAACCAAACTCCTATATAAACAACTACAGGGAAACACACTGACCCTTTTGAGTGGATAGGTGCCTGTGAACAAGGTTTGGGGCTTAAAACATTAGCTACTTCAAGTGAGCACCCTTCAGTTACCTGATGTCTCTAAACCATTTGGTCCACAGATTCATGAGAGACATGAGATTGCCCAAGGAAAGCTCACAAAAATACATGACTAATAGTTGAGGTGGTAGCCTATTTCTCAAAACAATTATACCAAATGATTTTCTTGCCTAGGAGCAAGAAAAGAGAAGCCCATAAATAAAGAATAAAGAAGCCCACCAACACTGAAAAAAGAAGCCCATAGATTGACATTTGGCCAACCCTTCATGGTATGGAACCCCACCAAGTTCAGTTCTTAGGATGAAAGAAATGGAATAACTGCCCCTTGGGAAAGTACTCCAAGTCCAAACCAAGCTGATAGATTACCCAGAGATACTTTCAAATCCTGTGCAATTTACAACCTAGCCACACAACTACGCATTGGACCCCATGAAGTAGACCACAGATGTACAAAAATTACTGACCAAGTTACCCAAGCAGACCTTAAAATGGAACTCCTACCAAATGCAGAAGAATACGGCTCACAGATGCTAGTAGTTATGTCAAGAAATGATGCAAAAGCTGGGTGTGGCGGTGCACGCTTGTAGTCCCGGCACCGAGGAGGCTTATGCAGGAGGAGTGCTGTGAATGTGAGGCCAGCCTGGGCTACATAATGAATAAGATCAGCCTAAAATACATAGTGAGACCCTGTCTCTAAATAAATAAACAAATAAATGGAAGTAGGTTGGATATGTTGTGTCAGTGGAGGAAACTGAAGCAAGATCCCTCCCTACAGAGACATTAGCGCAAAAGGTTGAGCTAATTGCTCTGACGTGGGTTCTTATTCTGAGGAAAAGAAAGGCAGTATTTACAGTGACTCCACGTATGATTACGTCATCATACATACCCACAAGACATGGAAGGAAAGAGGAGTACTGACATCAGTTAACAGCATCACACATCATCTTCCTACCGAAGTTGTTAAAATCAGTGCAGCTACTCAAAAGGGTAGTGATTATCCACCATAAAGGACATCAGCACAGTGAGGGGGCATCATGCAGAGAAAAAAACAAAGCCGATAGAAGCGCCAAGCAGGCCACGCAAAGAGCGGGTATTTTCATAATGGCTGTGCTTCCCGCCTCTCCTTAGCCCTTGTGCTATCAACTAGTATGTTCTGAAGAAGAAAGGGAAAGGGCTGTAAAGGAAGGGTTTACAAAGAGCAATCCCCAGGATGGTCTGAAAACCATCATAGACTGCTGTTGTTGCCTAAAGCAGTGGCCATTCTGACTGCCAGGGAAGTACACAGAGGGAAACACATGTACAGTTTATGATTATCCCACGCTTACACAACTTACGAGTACTTCACACCTACCTAGAATAGTACAGTTGGTCACGCAGAGCTGTCCTTTACATCAAATTAGTACTCCCAAGAACAGACCACCCTCAAGACCAAATACTAAAACCTATATAAATTAAGGGGCCTACCCAGAAGACTGGCAAGTTTACTGTCCTGCCCTGGACCACCAGAAACTTTAGGTATCTCCTGGGAATTACAAACACATTCTCAGGATGTGTAAAAGTCTCTGCCACAGTAGTAAAACCACTACTAAAGTAACCCCTAATCTTTAATAAAATCGTCCTCAGGTATGCACGTTTTAAGACCCTACAGAGTAATACTGGACTCACATTTGTAGCTCAAATTACTGAAAAGGTAGCCCAGGGCTTGGGCCTTGTCTGGAAACTCCATATTGCTTGGAGACGATAATCAGGAAAGACTGAAAGAACTGATGATACTGCAAAATGACATCTAAGTTTTGTTAGCACACCTAAGAAAATTAGTTAAAGCTCCTGCTCATAGCCCAAATAACTCTGAGGGAAAGACCAAGCTGAGCATACTTCAGCTCCTGTACAGATAGCCTATTCCACATCTTCAACCAGGTGAAACTTAAACCCACTAACAGTAAAACAACTCAGGTATGCCATAGAATAAATTTGGGAGTGCATTCCTGAGCCCTTACAATATATGGAAATCAGATCTGGGCTATCCCCAGAGGACTTGCTCCTATGCCTCTTACCTTCTTGAGTGATTGGATATAATTAAAAACTTTAAAAGATCAAGGCCAAGAAAAAGAACTACCCACAAGATGGGTGGGCCCATACCTGATAATCTTTTTTTTAAGACTTAAGAAATCCTTTTATAGTATAACACATTCACAAACTAAAATCAACATTTGTACAACTCTGCTTAATTTTGAAATCTCAGATAAATGGATCAATTTATCAAAAAGTATAAACTACAAAAATTCAGAAGGAAATAGATAACCTAAATTGCCCTATTTCTTAAGGAATCAGATAGTCTAAAATTTATTTCTAAAATACAAGGAGAAGGAACATTTCATAATGCATTTCTATACAACAGCATTATTGAGGTACTGAAATCAGACAAAGACCATACAAAAAATCTACACACCAGTACCCTTGATGAATACAGATGTAAAACTAAAAAATTTACTTAAACAAGCCCACTAACATACAAAATTAAAATACCTTAATCAAGTGGGACTTACCCTGGGGATGTAAAGCTTTTCAAAAATTAATGTAACTCACTGCACAAAATAACTACAGAAAAAAATTCACATGCATATATAACACAAAAGGTCTGAAAAAATATGGCATACATTCAAAGTAAAACTTTTGGCAAAGAAGAAGTGGAAGTAAACTTCCTTATAGTGATAAAGAGCATCGAGAAAGTCCTACAGCTAACATTGAAATTGAGGAAAGGCTGAGTGTCCCTCAGATCCGGGAACAGTCACATAGACAACCACTGTGGGGCACCTAAGCCCTCTGGAACCACCTCTATATATCATGACCCTCCCTGGTGCCCAGTTCCTGTCATGGGCACTACAAGAAATAACGACAGCACTTGTACTCTATGAAAGACATTAAGCCAACTCATCATGGTAGACACTAACTCATGCCGACCTAGGAAACTGGATTATGATCAAAGGTGTTTCTCAATCTGTTTCGGAGTGAAGGATTCATATAGTACCAAAACATTTTGATTTAAAAAAAAACACTACCACTTTCTTAAACTACCATCCCTACTCAAGACGGGTATGTGCTCTTCTACACCCCAGGAGTCTTTTTGTATGTGGCTATTTCCATAACCAAAGCACACATTCCCAGAACGCAACAAACCCTAATCCAATCCTAACTGTTGCTCATAAATGCCTCACCGAAGACACCAAGAACAATGCACTCGGCTCCTTTTCCTTCCGAAAATGCTTCATCAAACCACCAGGTCCTCGTGAGAACAAAAGAGTGATTGACCTGCGCGTGGCAGGAGCTAGGGCTGCAACTTGATTCACAGCTCCTTGGCGAGGGGTTGTCTGCCACAGTTTGTACAGGTTTAAATCCATAATCAGCTGGCTGGAAGGCAGGGTGGAATGGCATGGCAGACAGGCATGGTAGAGGAGAGACAGCTTATGGCAGACAGAAGGTAACAAAGCAAGCAAACCGGACAAGTCTCTTTCATTTACACTGTATCTAGTCTACTGGGACTAAGGCGGTGCCAAACCAATCAGTGGACTGATTTAGTAATCACCCGCCCTTAATCTTAGCACCCTTAATCCTCGCACTGCACCATGAATTAATCACACACTTTATAGCCAGTCACCTTTGAAAAGCCCCACCTATGACTATATGAGGCTCTGGGGGACATCTACACACCAGCCGTAGCCCCTATATTAATTGTTTTGTTTGCTGCAAAATAGTATTCCATTGGCCTAATGCCCCCACCATGTCCATGTCCTAATACCTGGGACCTCTGAATACATCACTTGGCAAGGAGAAGTCAAGACTGCAGGTGGCCTTGAGGTCTCTGATCAGCTGGCCTTGAGATGCAAGACTGTGGGCCTCCTGTAATCACAGTTGTCCTTACACATAGAGTACGGAGGCTGGTAAGAGAGGTAAGAGTGATGTAACA
Source organism: Dinomys branickii (assembly GCA_004027595.1). Taxonomy (NCBI): domain Eukaryota; kingdom Metazoa; phylum Chordata; class Mammalia; order Rodentia; family Dinomyidae; genus Dinomys; species Dinomys branickii. The sequence goes on along the minus strand of PVLD010000396.1, from coordinate 109,340 downwards.
CGAGAAAGGTTCATCTGATGGATGCTGGCTGGAACGTGACAGAGGCCAGAGAATCTGGTGGCCTCTAGAAGCTGGAAAAAGCGAGAAATGTATTCTAGGCTGGAAGTGTAGCTCTGTGATAAAGAATATATGCTTAGCATACATGAAACCCTGGGTTCAATCCCCAGCACCTACAAAAAAGGGTTTATCAAGCACAGTAGCAAAACAAAGCAAAACAAATGCATTTAACTCTAAAAAAGCAAAAGAATAACAAGAGCTTCCAAGATAGAACACAGACCTGCCAACACTTTGATTTTAGCCCAGTGAGACTGATTTCAGAATTCCGGCCCTCAGAACTGCAGGAGGATAAATCCATGTGGTTTTAAGCTATTCTGTTTGTGGCAGTGTGTTCCAAAACCTAATGTCAGTGGTCTGGACAGAACACATTTTCTTCTTCCACCCACCTGCTGCTGGGTGTGTGGGTTGTTTCCAGTTCTTAGCTGTCTTGCACAATGTTGTAGTGAGCATTCCTGTGTGTGTGTGTGTGTGTGTACAATATTTCTAACAGTCACTCTTTTTTCCAGTGCTGCAGGATTTTTGTATTTATGCTAATGAGAGAGATTATTATGTATGTTTTCTACCTTGTAATGCTTTTGCCTGGTTTTGGTACTGGGGTCATGCTGGCCTCATGGTATGAGTTAGAAAGTACTCATTCTTCTACTATCTTTGAAAAAATTGTTGATATTTGGTGTAATTTCTTCCTTACCTGTTTCATATAATTCACTAGTGAACCTGTTTGGGATGTTGTTACTTCAATTTCTTTAATAGATATAGGCCTATTTGAGTTGTTTGTTTTATATTTTTCAAATATTGTACTTGATAGTTCATGGGAGTTAAATGCACAGGGGTTGTGACTCCTCTGGAAACCAAACATTGGTGCTTTCAGAGATGGCACAGCTGGCTGAAACCAGCTCCTGGATGTCACAGCCAGCATTCTGTTGTGGGGTTGTGTGCATGCAAGGCACGTGTGCATGCTGAGGGAGGGACCTTCCTTCTCAGCAAAGAGAAAGAGCTGCCTCTCTCTCCCCAGCTCATTTTTCTGTGTCTCTGACACCTGCCAGCTTTCCAGGGAACATAACCTTACCTGAGAGCTGGCAGTTCCACATCATACTGGAAGCTCCGAATCATGCTGGACCAATAGGACATAGGCTCTCAGGAGCATGGCTCCCCAGTGGGACACTGAAGCGTCTGCTGGCTCCTGCCTCTTGCTATTGTGCCTGCTGTTCCCTCTCTCCAGATCCTGTAGTGGCCAAGTGCTTTCCCATCCCACAGCGCATCCCTGGGCCCCACGACTCTCTGGAAGCCTTCCTGACGCCTTTCCACTGCTGTCCCCTGCGCTGCAGCCTCCTTCCTCATGTCACTCGCTTTGTCTTCTTTCTGACACGTCAGTGTCTCCAAGCCATACTCTAGGCCTGCTAGATGTATCTGCTGCCATCCCATGTAAGCTCTGTGGGGCAGGTCCTGTCCTGGGGTAGGGTAGAGGGTGGCACTTTGCCATATCCATGCAGGCATTAGACCCAGATCTGACCCAGAAAAGATGCTCAGTGTTTGAGGAGGTAAAGGCTACTTGCTTGGACAAGCCTCACCTAGTGCCCAGCATGGAGTGGCTGCCTGTGGGGAAGGGCACTGGGATGGCCACACCCAGCAGAAGGATCCTAAGAGCTTCCTGGGGGCTCCAGGTGAGAGCTGGATATGATCTGTCTTTGCCTGCTGCCCTCTGGACCTGGAAGCTGGATGTTCCCCAGGGTCTTTCCAGGACCCTTGTCACACTGGACAAGTCTCCTTCCTTCAGGATGCCCTTTCTGCCACCTGGGGTAGAGTTCCAGGTTTGTCCCTTATAGGCCCCCATCTACCCTAGCCTGGCACCACCTATGGGACAGCAACTGACTCACTGTGCCATGTGCCCAACACATGACTGTGCCTCCTCCTACTCCCATTGTGCTGGCAGCCCCAGAAACAGAGGACGCCCTTCCCAACAGCCCTAAGGGACAGGGTGGGAGGCTTGGTCTGCCCCAGTGTTGGGTGTGGACAGCTGACATTTCTCAGTGACGTGTGACTGCCCCATCCAGCCTCCAGCCTTGTCCAAGTTGACCACCTGAGTGTCTTGGGACACGGCACATAGGCAGCACCAACAGTCTGGCGGGAGGGTGCTGGGGCCCTCCAACATACCAGGCAGGGCCTGTGCGGCACCCAAGGAGCCTGGCATCAGCAGCAGAAGACACGTGGATTGGGAGTTCCTTGTGATGCTTCTCTCTGGCCACAGGTTGCTATACAGTGAGGACCAGTGAATGTGTACGGCTCCACCCTCCTACTTAGGGGTGGGTCCAGCATCCTCCTCTTGCCTCAGCCCTGTCAAGGGTATAAGCCCTCCCCTAGGGCCAAGCCTGCACGTGATATGGAAGTTCCCCAGGACAACATCCAGGGAGGGGGCCCACCCTGCTGCCTGGGACCTACATGCGGGTCTGTGTGTTTTTGAAGGTGACCTTCAGCTCATCCAAGGTTTCCTCCATCTCCTGTGTGTTCTGGATCAGTGACAGGTTTTGCTCTTCCAGCTCTATGAAGACATCCAGGAGCTCCTGGGGCTCCGTGAAGTACAGTGGCAGCTCCTGTGAGAAGGCTGTGTGGGCAAGGGGTCTGGGGTAGGGAGTTGGCGGGGCGGGGGGCGAGTAGAATAGCAGAACTGGCCTATTGACCTCTCCTTCGCTGTCAGTGTCCTCTTGAGACTGGAGGGGTGGGAGGGTAGAACTTGACCTGCAAAGAGATGGGGTCAGAGCTCCCTGGACAAGCCTGTGTGGCCGGAAGTGAGCAGCAGGTACAGAGAGGCCTGAAGACATGGATGGGGCCTCTCCCTCATCCTTGTACTCTCTACCAGTGCCCAGACACAACACTGACCTGGCACAGCTTCGCAGATGTCACACAGCAGCCGGGGTACACTTCAAACTGTAATCAACAATTCTCATTCCTCTCCACACCTGAGAGGTCACTGTGTCCCTGCCTGTGAGCCCCTACCCCTCTGTCTAGGTGTTGACCCTACCTCAGTGCCTTTGCACCTGTGTGAGTTTCCTCTCTCCCTGGCCATTCGTTTTCTGAGAGTGATCTCTGAGGCCTTTGCTGCCCCACCTTGGTCTTGGTACCTGCCCTTCTACTCCTCCTCACAGTCATCGTAGAACACGTAGGCCACCTCCAGCTGACCTGAACAGCATGTCACAGGGGCAGGGCCTGTCCTGGGTTAGGGGAGAGAGGCACAGCAAGGGTTGTGTGGGCTTTGACACTGAATGTGAGACCCTGGACAACCTCCACATACTTGCAGTCCTTTTGCATTGCTCCCAGCCTGGGACTTGGCCCTGGATGTTCAGGTCATGCTGGCTGAAGGGTGGGCTAGAAGGGTGCATGGCATGTCTAACCTCTTAGAACCTCTGCTCCTAAATACTGAAATGGTTCTTCCCCAGCTAGGTCACAGGGACTAAGGTTCACATGCAGTGTGCGCCTGGCCCAGCCTGTGTCGCCAGGATAGTCACTAACATGCCTGTGCTGTGACGTTCAGGAACAGGTGGAGACAAAACCACAGGAGGGGGTCCTGGGGGTCACAGGCCGGGGGGACAGAGAATGGGACATAGCAGGGTGAGCAGGTGTTCAGGCCTTGCTGAGGAGCGAGGACGGGGGGGGGGGCGGGAGCCCCACACCCACTTCTCCCCCATGTCACCGCCCCTGCCCTCATCCAAACGCATATACTGTGAAGCTTCCTAAGAACACACAGTGAGGTATTTTAGTCACTTTTGGGTTGGCAAAGACTTCTTAAGCAAGATGCAAAATGCACCAGTCTGAAGTGAAAAGATTAGTGACTTAATAATTACATTATTAAATTAAGAATTCCCATTCCTTAGGGGACACTATTAGAAGAGTAGTAGACACCGCATAGACTGAGAGAAGATACTTGTCCTACAGTTAGCACAGAGGGCTGCCACCTAGAACATACAAGGAACTAACAGAGAACCATTAGAAAAAGACCAGTAATCCAATGAAAATGTACAGAAACTGGACTTCACAAACTAGGATCTATGAAAAGCCAGTAAATAAGAAATCTGCTCATGTTTGTCATCAGGTAAATGTGACTAAAACCATCTGAGAGGGCTGGAGTATAGCTCAGTGGTAGAGCACTTGCCTGGCATATCTGAGGCCTTAGGTTCCATTCCCAGCACCAAGCAACAAGAAGCAAACAAACCACCCAGGATGCCACCTCACCCCTGTAGTACCGTGTCTCTTAGTTTCCGTATTTCTGATGCCCTGACACCTGGGTCCTTGCTGACCAGAGGGGAACCCCTACCCCCAGGTTAGCCAGTGCCTAGTGGTGGTAATTCATCCTGGAATGTGCTTTCCCATCACAAACCCACCACCTCTCAATGTCCACACCTTCCTGCCCAGGGCTCTTACCCTGGGGCCACTCTTCCCTTGCCATGATCTTGTCCCCTCCCCAGGGATAGCACCAGACCACCAAGGAACACACTGTGCTTGATATTATTCAAGCTGGCCTGTCCTCAGCCTGCTGGCTCACCTCACTGGCTCCTTCCTTGGAAGCCACAATAAACCTCCCCCACTCCTGTGCTCCTCCCTCTACCTTCTGACGCTTCTCGTGGAACCCTACATGTCTCCGTGACCCTCCGCTTAGGGACTGTGGACCTTTTAGTAGCAGTCTGGTTGGTTGCCTTTACTATCCCTAGGGGCCATCAGGAAGTGCTCCCTCCCCGCAGGCCTAGTCCCTTCCAGGTCCCTGCAAGGCCACTTACGCTTTGGAGTCCAACCCGCTAGGCATGCTGGGCTGACTGACAGGCTGGGGGGTGCTGCTGCTGGATGGTGCTTGCCCCAGCCTCCCTGCCAGCATAAGCTTCCAGGGCTTCTTCAAGCCCAGAGCCTCTGGAGGAAGCAAGGGATTGGTTTCCATGGGCCCTAATCTGGGTGCAGGTCCCCTTCCAGCCTGGGACAGCCACGTACCTTTGGCCCACAGGGAGACCACTTTGCCCTTGCTTGCTGGTCCTAAAGGAAACAGAGGAGGGGTCCCAGGTGGAATCAGCTGGGGTTCCGGCTCATTTGATTGATCCTGCCTCAGAGAGGAAGGTGCTTAAAAGGGAAGTCCCTGGATTTGAACACTGGCCGTATTCCCACACAAATGCTTGAAATGGGCCCCAGGGGAAGTTAAAGGGTGAGCACTGCCCCATGTAGAGCCCAGGTGGGTCATGAAAGGCAGGATAAGGCCAGCCTGTGGCCCCTGCCAGCTGGGCACAAGGTCTTTGTACACCACCAGCAGAGCCCACCCTGAAGAGTCCCATTCTCTTTCCAACTACCTTTTTCCACTGGTATGTAAGTCAAAATCTCCTCTCTGGCGATCTCAGAAACTTCCTTGGACTTTTTGAGAGCCAGTCGCTTCTTCTCCTGTTCATCCAGCCATTCCTTGGGAGACACCTTATACAGGAAATCCTTATAGTTCTTATAATGCCGTAGAGTGTCTTCCTGTTCGGAGATTTCACTAGGTCCAGGGAGGGAAGGCTGAGGTCAGGCTCTATCCACTGTAGGGCCCCAGCTGGGCCTGGCCTCTGCCTGGACCAAGCCTGGGTGGGCACCTTATTCCGTGAAGCAGGTGCAGGTGCCCTGAATACTGGGGAAAGGGCTGGAGGTGACCAGAGTTCCCCGAGTTGTGAGTCTTAGAGACTTGCAGATTCTACTCCACCCAGGGGACCCTAACTGCCATTCTCAAGTTAGAGCCCACGGAGCCTCTGAGCCAAACATTGTGATGCTGTGGTCTTGGGAAAGTCAGACTTCCTCTAGGCCTCAGTTCCCCCATCTAAAAATGAGCTACAGCTTCCAGCACGGATTTGAGTCCCTGAGAGTTACATGATACTAAGCTCCCTTTGGCTATGAGTCAAGTGATGGAGGAAACTAGAGACAGGCCACTAAAGGGCAGCAAGCCCTCTACCTTCACCTTTTGATGTTCACAATCTGAGTGGTGAGGTCCTGGATCTCCATGATCTTCTCCACCCTGGCTTTAGTCTCCTTCTCAGCCCTGGGGGTAGGTGGGGACCAGGAGGACAGTCTCGGATGAGTAAAGAACAGCAATTAACTGCTAGCCTTGGGCTCTTGGCTTGCAGGTAAGGAGCCAGGGGACTGGTCAGTGGTTAGGGCCTGGCTGGGGGTCTGCCTGAGGTCCAGCTAAGGCTGGGTTGGGTCTGGGCCAGGTCAAAGAGAGCAGATGGGTATGTATAAGATCAAGGGCCCGAGGGGATGGTGTGGCTAGGCTGGCCAGCACCCTGCAAGCTCACAGTCTCACGGCCTGCATCGACCTGCGATCATTCTCCCGGAGGAATTCATCAAACAAGACTGCGTCCTTCTCCAGGGACCTCTCGGCCTTCTCCAGCTTGGTCTCCTCACAGGTGGCCAGCATTTCTAGCCGCTGGATCTCATTGCGTTTCATATCCAGGGCATACTGAAGGCCAGCAGAGTAGGGGTCACAGCACCTGGCCTGGGCCAGCGACCCCAGATGAAAGCCCTTGTGCTGGTATAACTCTACCCACCTGGAGGAGAAACATCTTTCGATTCTGGTCAATAAAGTTGTGTATCGCACTAGGCTCCGATTTCTTTTCTGAAACGAGAAGAGACAGGAAAGTGGGAGTGAGAAGCTCAGGGTGTGGCATAGGACCAGCATTCAGAGACCCTTCAGGGGCCCCCAGAAGGCTCCTGGGCAGGACTCTGCTGCCAGCCCAGGAGGCTACAGGGATTACAAGGGATAGAGGTCTTGCTTTCTGCCTGCCACCAGCAAAAGGACAGAAGTCTCTCCCTAGTGTACTGCCAACCCTCCTTATCCATGGATTCTGAATTCCCAGATTCAACCAGTCATAGATCAAAAACATTTGGGAAAATTGCATTTGCATCTGTTCTAAACACATGTAGACTTCCCCCCCTTGTCACTATAAATAACACCATATCACTTTCTGCATAATTATCTCTTAGTAGGTATTATAGTAACCTAAAGATGATTTAAAGTATGTAAGAGATGCCCATTGGTGATAGGCCATTTTATGTGAGGATTTGAGTGTTTGCAGGTTCTGGCCTCCAAGTGTGGGTAGGGGGTATCCTGGGACTCAGTGCCTGCAGATACCAAGGGTTCACTGTATTATAGTCTCCATAGTTGGTGTTAGATGAGTAGGAAGTTTTGTCTAACTCTCTTGTTGTAGCAACCCTTTCACTTGGAATAAGGACTAGACACTTCCACCTAGAAACTTCACCCAGCTGGACTTAATTACAAAAGGCCTACTAGCAGGACCTAAATGAGGTGGCAGAGAAAAATGGGTTACCCAAAGGCCCCAGAGCCCAGTCTACATCTTAGCCTACACTGGCAGGGTTTAAAGCAGGCAGAAGAAACTGAGGTGGAGGTTTGAACAACTTTCTACCACAAGCACAGCGGCAGCCAAGCGCAGACCAAGGGCTGTGAGGGCTCTCTCTCATGCTCTGCAGAGGAAGTGCTATGTGCTCCCTGACTCTGGAGTTCCAAGGAGCTATGCAGAGGGACATGACGTTCTGTGCCTTTGCTCTAGATCTTCAGCTCCTTTTCCTTCCAGAAGAGCAGCCCTGGTGCAGGACCTCTTTTCTGAGTCCAGATGCCCATTAGAGGCCCTGGTCTGGCCTCCTCGAGTAACTTTGGAGAAATCACTGTCCCTTAAGGAGACCCAGCTCCTCACTGGCTGGCAGTCAAGCTCAGGACAGGGAACTCTTGCAGCCCAAATACATGGGGTTCAGTTTCCCCTGCCTTTCCCAGTCTTAGGAATGGAAAGCAGAGGCAAAAGCACATGACACTGCTTCCTGGTGCCAGGTTCAGCACACAGAACTTGCGAGCGAGCTCAGGATTCCCACCAAAGTAATAAGCTGCTGACATCAGAGGTGGAAACTGTGGAGTCCTGTCCTGTTTTATGTTCACCTTTAGTACCTGTTATAGTTTGGACCAAAAATCCCCCCAAGGCTGTGTGTGGAGGGCTAACCTCACCTGTGAGGGTGTCTGAGGAGGTAGAAGCTGCCTGGAGAGCACATCAGGGGGGCGTGACCGGTACATCTAGCTTCAAAGCTAACACACCTGGGACCCCACTGTGTTCCAAGACTCTGCCTCTTTCTAGCTTTGCTCCAGGTCCGGCTGTAGCACTGATTAGTTTCATGGTCATGGCCAGTTACTCGGCCCCTTGGCAGCTCAGTTGCACCTCCTGGCTGTTAATGGTACCAACCTCTGACCCGCGTTTTGGGAATTGGGTTAATACATTGAGCTTAGTAAAGAGAGCATATATATGACAGAGTTGTTATTTTTATTACCCAGTTGGAAATCTTAAATTACTGAATATGTATTAACATTCTACCAACTCAAATAATTAAAAAATTTTGAGCCAATTGTCATGGCACAGCCTGTAATCCCAGCCTTTTGGAAAGATGAGGCAGCACAAGTTAGAACCAGACTGAGCAATTTAGCAAATTAGCAACAAAAGTTTAAAAGAGTCTGGGGATGTACCACAGTATGAAGGCCCTGAGTTCAGTCCTCAGTTAACACATACACACACTGTAATACTGCAAAGCTAGAAAGACACAGGAGAAAATCAATGAGGAGTCAAAGAGGAATCAGGAATACGAGAAGGCAGTTTAAACAGTGCTTTCTTTCGGTTTGGTTTGGGGTTTTGTTGTTTCTGTTTTGTTTTGTTTTTGTGTTGGTGCTGGGGATGGGGATGGAACCTAGGACCTCACAGAGGCCAGGCAGTGCTGCTCCACTGAGCCCCACCCCAAACCTAAACTGCCTGACCCGCCTGTTTTGTAGATCATGCAGGCTGTATGAGTGGTGTTCAGCCATGTTCAAAATTCACAGCTGCTGTGATCCACAAACTCCTAGAGCTGCAATCCAGAGGAACTGAGCCCTGAGACATACCAGCAGATGTGGGAAGTCCTCCCATAGGTATGCAGTGAATGGCTGGGGGCACAGAGGCCCCCAGATGCTGTCACTTTGAGGCATGCCTACTCCAGGTCCCCCACCCCAGGCCGTGGAGGGTGACACCTTTGGTCATCATCAGCTTCCAGGCCGCGTTGTCACTAAAGGTGCGCAGCTGCTTGATCTCGGCCAGCAGCTCCTGGTCTTCTAACTCCTCTTCAAGCTGCAGCTCCTGCCGTAGGCTGCTGTTCTTGGCGGACATGTTGGAGGCATACGTCATTTTTTCGTGTACTCGCATCTTCTTCTTCTGCTCCCGCTCCTGGGGACAGTGAACTGGGTCAAGGGGACTCAGGCTCCTCCCTCCACCTAATACCCTGTGGCGGCCTGGGCTGGATGTCTACATCAGCCCCTCTTGGGACAGGGGCCCAAGGGAAGGTACACACAGACATCGTACAATGTCCACACACGCAACCCCTGCGGAGCTGGGCGCCGGCGGAAAGGCCCAGCCCTGCAATCCTCACCTCAGGGGCCTGGGCAGAGAGTGGAGTTGGAAGGAAGTCTTACAGGGAGGCCAATAAGCACCGGAGAATAGGGCACCAGGTGGGGTCACCAGGTAAATTACAGACACCCACCCAGATGTGCACACCAGAGCAGGCACATTCCTACTGACAGACCACTATTATCTGATACATCTGTTATCTGATATGGCTCACATTTAACTGAGAGCCATGCATTTTTGACATGGGAGATATCACAAATATACTCAAGGAACTTAGATTTGAGTTTCCAAAAAACCATGGAATACTGTTTGACCTGCAGGTTCTGTTGTCACTGTCAGACAACTGGAAAGTCACTAGTGGTCTGCTGTTTTCACCAATTTTTCCCACTCCCCTGCATTCCAGTCCTGCTCCTGTTGGGTGCCATCACAGCTCAGCACTCCCTTGGGAAGAAGATCCCAGGATGGTGGAAGGGCATCATTGCCCACAGTGGATCTCTGGCCTCAGTTCCCACACCCTGCTGCTGACTGGGCACTGTGGGTCTGAATATGTCCTGTGGGGCCTTCACCCTGCCCATTCTCAACACTGGCCTGTCCCTAAAGGCCTTCAAGACTCTGCAGCATCACTCAACTTCCTTGTGGGACCTGCCAGGTACCACAGCCAATTCCACACTGATGCTCTTGCAGGAGTTCAGCAAATGCAGGATCTACCCTGAGGCCACCTGATGGCACATCTATGTGTGATAGCAGAGTTGGGGTGAATGTCACCTTTAGAATCCCAGTGGCAACAGATCTGCCTTTATGAAGTCTAAGGTGGCCCTTGAAGGACAGGGAGAAGGTCAAAAGGGAGTAGCATTTCACACAGAGGAAGTGAAAGAGATGGTAGTCAAGGCTGTAGCTACTTCAGCCCAAGGAGCGCATATGACCAAGGCCCAAGAACAACAGGGATGGAAATGGGTAAGACAGGAGGGAGTCAGCAGGTTGAGAGCCAGGCAGTGTGTCCAGATCATCTTGAAGGAAAAGATGAATCACTCACTATTCTAGAGTGAGAGTGACCCAAGGAATGGTGCTTTTCTGAGAGGGGAAATGTGGTGTTGTTTATGTACCAGAAAGAAGCACCAAGGAAAGAGAAGCTTCAAAGAGGTGTTGGACCCTGTCCTGGATACTCACTGCGAGAGCCTTGCTCCGCTCCTGATCTCTAAACAAGAAGATATCCATGTCTGCAGATACATGGAAAGGGTTAGCTGGATCGTCTGGATCCTTCACACGTCCTGGGAAGGAGACACTTTGTTGGAGAAACGAGCAGCCTGCTCTTCCAGGCAGTGGTCTGTGCTTCTGGGCCCCTGAACCCTCCCAGTCCAGCAGGTGGCACACAGGATGAACGGCAAGTGTGCTCTTGGATCCAGCTCTGCCTGAAGTCCACTCCTGGATCCTCCAGCTCCATAGATTTACCTCAGTGGTTTAACCCAGTGTGAGCTGCTGCCCTATGCACCTGAAAGAGAGCTGCACTGGTCTGTAATCCTGGTGCTGACAGAAAGAGAGAACTAGGGTTCACTATGTTCATGGCTGTCCCTGGTGCCTTTAGCATCTGCCCTGTCTTTTCCTTTAAAGTCTCAGGAAACCATCTTTCACAGAGGAGGGAAGCCAGACTGTACTGTCCATAAGTGGTGGAAGGAGGCAACAAAGATCTGCTGACTCTGAGCTGGGCACTTTTGCTGAGAACCGTGGGCCCCAGGTGAATGTGTTTGTCTTTCTAGGAGCCTGTGTGAGCCTCCTGGACTAAGGCCGGCTGGTGTGAGCCTCCTGGGGTAAGGTGTGCTTTGTTCCCAATCTCCATGATTTTCTTCACCACACTGAGTTTGATTCAGAGTAGGAGTGGGAGGGTATGGGGAGAGGGAGAGGGATGTTGATTCTAGAACAGATACCCGAGGGCTTCTCTGAGTGTCAGGAAGCAGGGAGGTCAGAGGAGGACCTGCCTCCCCCGGCAGACATGTAATCAGCCCTCCCCCAGTAGCATTATAAATGTATGTAAAACTGTAGCAGCCCTGGAAAGCGGGCGCTGCTGAGATAACAGAGGTGGTTACACAGCTCTGAGTGACCATGTCAGCACCAGAAGGATTACAGACCAATTCAGAATGGTACATCCCTTGCGAGAATTAAAAGCATGGCTCATGAAGTCAAAGGCACAGAGAAGTAAATGACGGGGGAGGGACTGTGTTAGTGAAAAGAGACTGCAGTGGTTTTGTTCTCAGCTGAATCCTGAGTAGAACAAACTCCTTAGGAAGACATTTTTAAGACTTTGTTCAGTTGTGATGATGGGACCGTGGCCTTGTGAGGAAACAACCCCACTGGTGACAAGTGCACGCTGCAGTATTTAGGAATGAAATGAAATGACACTTAAAGGGAAATGGAGTTTATTTTAAAATACCTCAGCCAAGACAAAAGAGAACAAGAAGAACAGGATAGATATGGCAAAGGCAGCAGAATCACGTCCACTTCACAATCTGAGCACAGCTCCCCAGCTCTTGCTTTCACTCCTGGGCATGTTTGAATTTTCATAATTAAAAAAAGAAAGCAGAGACAGTGGGGTGGGGGGAGACCCCAGGAAATGCTCACATCGCAGACCTCAGCAGAAGGATCCAACCACAGACTGAGCTGTGAGCCCAGGGACAGAGCGGGAAGCAGGAGGAGGTCCAGACAAGCCAAGGTGTGGAGCAAACTGCAAGAAGCAAGTTCCCTCTGCAGAGGCTTAGAGACGAGGCAGTTGCAGCTAGCTGCCTTTCCTTCACCCTCCAAATAGGTGATAACAATGTGCCCGATTTTTAAAGTCCTCTTTGTAGATACTGATGGTCACGTGACAAATTTTGCCCATTAGATTATGGGCAGAAATTGCTGAATGGGCCTTTGAGAAATAATTCTTTCCCTGAGAGGGCTGAGTTGGCACGTGAGTGGTTTTGTCCTTCACTTTCTCTGTTTGTGGAATCAAGGATGATCAGGCTGGGGTTACTGGAGATATTTTGTGACCCTGAGGCAGCCTCATAGTTGAAAGTCCTAAAGCCTTTCCAGTAAAGCAGAAAGACTTAGGACCTAGGCCCCTGGATGACTTCATGGAAGTGCTGTTTGTGGAGGCTGGTGGACCCTGGGACTACATTATTTTCCATTACTGGAGGAAAAATAAATCCTACTTTATGTTCCATAGCTCTAATCTCAACAGAAGCAGAAGTAATTATTTCCCCTTTCCCTTAGTACTAGAGACTAAGTCTGAGGGCATCTGCTGCATCAGAAGGGGGTTACCTTCTACCAGCTGAGACTTGAGCCACCCAGCTCGATGTTACCTTTGCTTGGTTTTGTATTCTTCTCCACCTTTTGAGTGACTGAAGAAGAACTGTTCCCGGATTCCAGACTCTTTCCTGAGGAGACACAAAAGGGAGAGCTATGGCGGTGACACACCCGGCAGGACAGCCGTGAACATAGTGAACCCTAGTTCCCTCCAGATTGAAGAATGAGCTAAGACAAAGGGTGGAGGGTTGTAATGGAATGGCTCGACCTGCGTGTGCCCAAAGGCACCTCTGCCTCTATTTTTTATCTCCCTTATTACCTTCAAGCTTTGGGTCAGATTTCTGCTTTGCTCTGCACATAGACGTTAAAGACTTAAGAAGTGTCTGTATTATATGGTTTATTAGCTTTAAGTGTATCTAGCCTGTCTTCTTCCTCCTTTAAGACTGAGAAAACTAAAAGAAGAGTAACTGGAATAATTTTCAGGATTCACAGGGACATGTATTTGTCAGGTTTACAATGGACAATGTCCAGTTCCAGACCCCCAAAGCAATGACTAAAAATATCTAAGTCACTGTCCTAAACTTACAGTCACTTTGGATGGCAAGAAAACCAGAGCCTCGCAGACTTCCTCAGGTGGAAGTCATCTTCCCAAAGTGGGAAGCAGTTACCCCATTCTGGGAACCGAGGATGCCTCTAAGCAAAAACAACCCTCTCTCAGGAACCAAACTTCCCTTCAGGCCATAAGGATTCCTCCATAGCCACAAAACCAGAACTGAGAGAATGATTAACTGGACCTTGGCCTACCCCAGCTTGTCCATCAGCGCAGGTGTCCTTTTCAGCTGAACTAGTCTGCACCTCTTCAGCAGAGCAAGCCGCCTCCAGCTGCTCAGGCTGCAGTCCTTTCTCTGTTCTCCCTTACTTTCTCACTCTGCCTAGTACCTCTGATGTCCTGAAATGCTTTCCTGTGAGGAGAGCTGACAAATCAGCTCCTCAGGGTGAGGAGAAATCCCCACTGCCTCGTGGGGGTACACAGAATAGTTCAGAACAGAGAAAGGCTGATCTGGGTATCTCACACACACACACACACACACACACTATAAACACATCCTGGACAGATGGAGGGGCAGGGTGAGAGCACAGCATCAGAAGTGTCCTGCGCCTCAGTGTACGGTTCGGGACCAGCCTCCATGGTGCATGCACTCATGCACTCATGGAAAAAAGCAAGAGACTGAAAGTATTTTTACTATGTGTCCATTTGTGTGGGGAAAGGACAGACACCATCCATATATATTTGCTTGAATGTGGACAGAGCATGCTTGGAAGGGTGACACTGGCCACCTCTAAGCTGTCCAGGAACAGGACAGGGATAAGCTTTCCAGAAGGCTGGGGTGAGGGACTTTGAATATACTTTGAACCATGGCATATTTTCTTTAGTAAAAAAATTTTTTAATTTAAATTTCAATTTAAAATCTGAAGGGAATTAAACACCTAAAGATAGTATTGTCCATTGAGTCCTTCTCACAGCCACTCTTGTGCCACCCAGTGTGAGTATCTGGGGCACATATGTTGTCCTGGGACATTCATTCACCCAGGGCCTGGGACCAGCTGGGCACCCCCTTGGGGCTTAGCCTGGTACCCACAGCAGGCATAAAGCTGAAAGAAGCTCATGTCCATGGTGGCACCCTCCTTGTGGCCTGTTATGAGCTGATCTGTGCCCTACCCCCCACCCCCAGTTTGTACACTGAAGTCCTAACTCCCAGTGCCTCAGAACATGGGCTAATTTGGAAATAAGGTCATTGCATATGTAATTAGGTTAGTAGAAGTCCCGAAGTAGGACAGACCTCTATGCCAATCTGACAGCTGTCCTTATACAGGAAGACTTGAATGGACACCCTGAAGACCAGAGAACTGTATGAACATGAAAGCAGAGATCAGAGTGGTGCCTCACAAGCCAAGGGACGCCAAACATTGCCAGCAACCGCCAGAAGCCAGGAGAGAGGCCTGGCCCAGATTCCCTCATACCCCTCAGAAGTAGTCAGCAGAAGCAAGCAGACACCTTGATCTCAGATTTTTAGCCTCCAGGACTGTGAGACTATAAATGTCTGTTGTTGAACCCACCCAGTCTATGGCAGTGCTTTATCATAATAGCTATAAAAACCAGTCCTTGTTTTTCATAGTAAGGGGACTTGGCAACTCTGTGATTTCTATGTTCTGGGCAGATGTAAAGCTGCCTTAATTCTTGAATAAGTTCCCGGCCTGGTTGTCCCAGGCTCTGCGGTTAGCTTCAACCCCGGCGCAGTACTCACTGTCTCCAGTCACACTTTTGGAGATCCGAATAGACCGTATCTTGGACATCCTGACTGGGGACAGATGGGTCAACTCAAAGCTTGACACTGGCTGAAGGAGAGCCTCACCTGGAGAGTGATACAGTGCATGAGCTGGGGGCTTTTCCATGGCCCACAGCCCGCCTCACTGCTGGGCAGCTGAACACCTCTGGCGTTTGCTGAGGACTCACGTATGGCCACACTGAAGGCCCCTTCCTGCACACTCTGCTAGCTCCACCGACCCTCCTAGACACGGCTCCAGCTTCCCTAAGCTTTCTGTGCTTAGAACAAGTGCGTCAACTTTGGTCTGCCTCTGGGCCTTCGCATTTGCAACCTCCTCAAAAAATGTTCTCCTGCATCTAGCTGGGACCTGGTGACTCCTCTCAAACCTCAGCCCCAGTCTCACCCTTCAGAAAGACCTTCCATTACCCCACATCCAAAATGACTTCTTTCTTCCACTCCCATATAGCCTCACTTGATTTTCTGCTCTGCAATTACCACTGTGCAGCGATCACTCTATAAAATCAGTTCAGTCTATCCGCCCCTACAGTGTGAGCTGCATCTGATCAGGGGTCTCTCCTCATCAAAGCGCCTGACACGTCTTTGCCACTTTGTTGACTTTTCCTTTTGTGTTGTGGAGTTCGAGGAAGCAGGGATTCAGGGAGGCGTCCAAGGTCAGGCAGCCAGGAAGGGCTGGACCCCGGATTCTAGTCCGGAGTTCTGGTGACTCCAAAGCTTGCTCCCTTTCTGCTACATTCTTGCAGCAGTGCCCTGTGGAAAGGAACCCCACGCAGCCCAGAGAACCTCGGGCTGGCAGAGCCACGCCTCCTAAAACCCTCGCGCCGCCGGGCCCTTGGGCTACACGAGTCCATCGGGACACAAGCACCAAGGATGGACAGATGCGTAGATGTGTGAGAAAGCAAGTAGCATGGAAGGGCGCGCAGCAGCTTTCCATGGGAACGTTGCGAGGAGCGCTCAGAAGGCTCTGCCTCGGACCCTGCACACCCCGGGTCACCCCAATCTTGCATCCCCGTCCGTCAGGCCCGCGCACCCTCTAAGCCTAGCCCAGCGCTTACGCACCAACCGCGCGCCCTGGTTCGCTCAGAAGTCTTAGCGCCGCTCTAGTCTGAGCTTCGGGGCCCTGCGTTTTACGTCGCCAAGGCAACCATTCTCCAGGCCAGCTGTGACGTCACAAAGGCCACGGGGGCGGGCTCGCTGGCGGCTGGGAGAGGAGGACTGCTGTTAGACTGCCAGGGCTCTGGCACTGGTCCAGCTTGGGGAACCGGTGGCCAAGAAGTTACTTTCCTCATCCTTCCTTGTTCCGGGCTCCCCTTAACTTTTTCTTACAATCAGATAGTTTATTCATGGTATGCTGTGCACTGAGCAGGGCGCTCAGGATGAATGAAACAAAAATTGACTTGATGCTTTTCTACACGTTCTAGAGGGCCAGTTCTGAAAGTGTGATCTGGGACCGCAGCCTCAGAAATGCTGAGAACTCGCTAAAACGGTGTATTCCAGTTCTGGAGGTGGGATCCAGCAATGTGTGGACTCCCACAAGTACTTCCTGGCATTCGACACATAATAAACACGAACAGTGAGAAGTTTTTCCGTGAACCTAGGTGGGGCAAAGTGTAGCGATCAAGACCAGAGGTTACTTCTGGATGGTCCAGATTCACCAGTTATCGCACCCAGGGGCCCCAGCTGTGCAGTCCCCAGCTCAGCAGAAGACAGACCTTTCCTAGATCTCTGATCAGGACCACAAGATTTCCCTAGGCATCATGAGATGAACAAAGGGTGCTTGGAGATCTGGGCACGACCAAGGTCTTGTCTTTCCAAGGACATTTAGGGGCCTTGGGAAACAATCTACCACCCAGGAATGTGGTCTCAGTGACAATCCAGGCAGCCTCTGGCTCTGCCCAAAGCAGCTGTAGTGGATGGGGAGACCGCATCCGGAATGCAGAGGTGAAAAGCACAGGGACTCCTGAATCTCCACCCAGGATGGTGTCCCGCTGGCACAGTATCCACAGTGGGCTTTGTACAAGGCATGAAGAAAGTGCTACTGTGTTCCACCATATGTGTGATTTGTAAGTGTGTGTGCATTTGCACACATTAAGCACCCTGAGATGAGTAGCTCCTCTTTCCTCTTAGAGTGGAGGTCCCTTACACTGTCATCCAAAGTCCTCAGCAGTCTGGCCTCAGCTGGTCTCTGCAGCTTCATCTCCCTACAAACTGTCAAAAATCAGCAGGACAAAACACGAGATGCATTTGATGAACTCAGGTAGGATGAGTTTTATCTTCAAACTCCAGGACATCCAGTGAGGCTTTTAGGAACCTTGAAAATAAGCAACCCCAGTAGAAGAAAACTAAAAACTTATCAACAGGGAAATTCAGTCTCCCCAGGAACCCTTACAAGGCATCTTTTATATGCCAGGGGATGTTCTAATGTGTTATTATAACCCGCCTATTTAACATGCGTGGCCACCCTGCAGAGTGGGTTACTGCCCTGCCTTTCTACACACAGCCAGTGAGGCCAAAGCTGGGGTTTATGGTTAGGCAATAGAACCCCAATCTTTGCTCTTAATATTCTCTGCCTCTCATTAATCTTATGCAATTATGGAAAAAGTGCAAGGAGCTTTCAAAGGGGACCTTGCAAGGAGTGCTCAGAAGGCTCTGCCCTGAACCCTTGGGACGTTGGGCTTCTTGGAAAAAGCCCAAGAAGTCTGAAGCTGTACTTTTTAATGTGTATACTTTTGTCTGTTTGGGCTCTTAGCTCTTTAGAAGGTTAGAAACCATCAGGAACTATCTAGAAAATATAGTCTGGTTTGGAAATTTTAATCTTGGCCTGTCATTTCTCAATTAAAAGGTCATTTAAAATTGAGATGGATTGATGGAGTAATGGGAGGATGGAGAGATGTGTGACCTTCAGGAACAGTAATAGTTACTTGCAGGGCCTAAATGTGGCTGTCCACATTTCTGTGTGCTTGAGGTTTGAACATCTTCACAGTCTAATTTTGGGAAACAATAATAATCTTCCTAAAGGAATCATTTGTATTTGTGATTTTGCATTTTCTTCCTTCAACAAAGTGGTCAGTCTAAGGTCTTGGGGACAAACAATAGAAATCAACAGTAGCCAGTTAAAGAGGGAGCGGGTGTGTCCTCCTGACATCTTCAGGAGGACAGGGAACCAGGCCAGGAGACCCTGTGGCCACCAGCGGACTGCAGAGCTGGCTGTGGGTGTGTCCCGGAGGGGGGACAAGGGCTGTGAGTGAGAGTCTGGCTGTGTCTTCTGACTGGTGGCACCTGGGTCACCCCTGTGCATCTTGTCCTTTCTGGCTTCCACAGTGAGAGGTTGGCTCTCGGAGGGGAGTACCCACAACTATGCAGAGCTGTCAGATGGACAGAAGGACAGATGCCTGCGAGACAGCGCCTGCGTCTGTTCTCCAAGGCCATGACCCCGAGTTCCTCCATGTCTTGCCTTGGTGTCTTTCTCTCTCACTGGGGGTGGGATGGGGTAGGGTGGAATAATCCTTTTCTCTCCTCTTTCCAGAGGGGCAGTATAGGGCTCACTTTCAGGAGGAAGCTCTTTTCCTTCACTAACATTCAGACCATCCCAGTGCTCATCTTGCTCTAGGTGGTCACCACCTGCCTGCCTCCCCAGACACCCACCAACATTTCCCTTCACCCAGGCTCCCTGGACTCTGCTCCTGGATAGGTCCAGCAAGTGAAAGAGGAGGAGCAGAACCATCCCCTCACTCCACCTCCCATGGCCTCTCTGTTTGCGGTCAAGACATCTGCAGCCACCTTCTCCTTGAGCTTGCCATCCTCTTGTTCTCTCTGATGCCCTCACGGTCCCTTTTTTGACATTCACTTCCTTCCATAAATGTGCAGACACGAAGTTGCTTCCCCAAGTCCACATGGCCCCTAGTGGCAGAACTGACTCAAATTCAGGCAGTTCGATTCTACTGCCCAGCCTATGAGCCACCACCCCACTGGCTGGGAGAGGCAGTGCTCAGCCAGCTGGGAAGGGGAGGTCCTGGGACTGGATGTAGGCTCTAATGCTCCCCAGCCCTACCTGTGGTTGTCAGCTGGGGCAGGAAGGGGAGTGTTGATCTCTGGGCCCACTAACTCAAGCTGAACCCAGGCGTGGTGCAGCTCACAGCAGTAAACAAACCCAGACAACATGCAACCCATCCACTAATACCTCTTAGATGTCTGCAGGCTTAATGTGGAATGGATGGAATGGAATGGAATGGAATGGAATGGAATGGATGGAATGCATGGAATGGAACGGAATGGAACGGAATGGAAGGGAATGGACCTGAATCAGGCAGGAACCTGGAGAATTCTTGTGACTTTCTAAATTCAGGATCAGATAGTCACCTTCAGGATAAATGCCTTAAACTTTGAGACTGCTTGTGTGTAGATTTTCCTTTTTGATACCAAGAATCAAACTCAGTACCTTGCGCTTGCCAAGCAGGCACTGTGCTGCTAAACTATATCCCCGGCTGGATTTTTCTTTTGCTCAGACGTTGTAGCTCTGGAGAATGACCAAGCCATATATCCTTATGTCATGGTGAGTCAGGGCTTCCTGTGGGATGCCTATGCTTGATTTTCTACAGTTTGTACTCTGCAGAACTTCTATCTGTCACATTTCAGAGGAAAGCTGCAGAAGTACTACTAGCGCAGTGCTGGTGAACCTATGGCATCTGTGCCACAGTGAGCGTGCAGAGACCTCTCTGTTGACACCCAAGCCAGCTTGCTCCAGCAGCCAAGCATCAAGAACAGTCACTTTTATTAAACTAAAACCTCATTGTTCAGGTTTCATTGCAGTGGTGGCACTTGGCAATAAATGTGGTAAGTGGGTTTGGGCTGCAGTTTGGACCCTCAACCTCTAAAAGGCGTGCCACCCCTGTCCCTACAACCCCTACCTCTCCCTTTCTCTGTGGGCAAATACCCCAGTGCCAGTCCTCAGTGGAGTCCTGGATGGCTCTGGAGGTACTCTGACCTGGCGTGCTTTCCACTGTGCGAGCAATCACGTTAGACAGATTGCCCTCCTGCCAGCTCAGATGGACTGATTATTGGAGTGGAGTCTGGCAAATAACTAGCACTCAGTTTTGGCATCCATATCCCAGGCTTACACATTTGACTACAGCAAAAAAAGAAAACCAAACCAAAACAAAGCAAGACCAACCTGTTCCAGTGGAAGCCCACAGTGGGAACCAGGCCAAAGGATTAACAGGATCCAAGTAAGGAGGCGGAACTGTGTAAGTCAAGGAAAGCAAGAAGCAGGGGAGAGTGTGAGTCTCAGTCTGGAGGACACAAGGGATCTTGCAGCGCTTCACCGTGGGGTGCGTGGTGACAAAGGCAGCGGTGACAGAGGGACATGAGGAAACAAGACAGCTGACCACCAGGTCACAGAGAGCTAGAATGTCATTCCAGTGAGGGTGAGGTTTTCACACTCCCCATGGGACACAGCGACAGCAAGATCATGGTCAGGTTTGCCGTATCAGGTGAGCTTCCTGGAGAGAATGGGTTGGAGGGGAGCGCAAGGCAGAGGCAGGGGACAGTGCTAGAAAGTAGTGGTTGCTCCCAGGCAAGAAACTATGATGACTTGGATGAAGGTGGAGGCAGTTAGGGTGGAGAGAGGTTTGGGAGAAAGGATGGCAAGATGGGCCAGAGTTAGGGAGGTGCTTGGACTGGGGTAGGTTGAGATTTGCTGAGATGGAGGACTGATAGGAGGAAGTATGTGCATGGACCTCTGTCTGCGTCTCTCTTTCTCTGTCTGTGTCTCTCTGTCTGTCTCTTTCTCTGTCGCTGTGTCTCTCTGTCTGTCTCTCTCTCCCTCTCCAGAAAGACCTGCCTGCAGAGTGTCACAGACTGCCTGCCTCCAGCGACTGTGCTTTGGGATGGAGCGCAGCTTCACATGGAGGTCGCTCCTAGCTGTGACTGAGCCCTGTGAGTGTGTATTTGCTATACTCCATTCACTGCTGAATATGGGACCTTTTTCTTCAGGGAGATGATTATGCTGTGATGTTAGATTATGGTGATGGTTGTACAACTCTGAATACAGTAAATACACCTTAAGTGGGTGACCTCTATTTCAACAAGTTAGAAAGGAGAAGAGAGGTGATTCACATCAACAAATGCTCTCAAGAGGCCAAGGGAGTGAAATCAAGACATGCTCACTGGATTTGCCAATGAGTGGGGGGACCTTGGCGGAAGCAATTTTGGAATCTCCTGGGGATGATGTGGAAGGGCGAGGAAGAGAAGACAGTACATGTAGACCGTTTTCGAGTCTCTTGGCCCTGACTTCATCTTGGTCCCTTGCGGATGGAGCTGACCTGAAGTGGCACTGGGAGAATGAGCAGTTCTTCCGGCAGGCAGCTCTGCTGGACACTGGGTCATCAAAGCCAGGCCAGGGTTGGGAATCAGCGTGGGGGTGTTGGGGAAGTTGTAGGACTTTGGTCGGGGTCAGAGGTGTTTCTGCAGGGACTGGGCAGCTGAGAAGAGGGATAACACTAGATCAGGGTTGTGGACACAAAGGAAATAAAGGAACAGAGATGGGGGAGGGGGAAAGGAAGGAAGAAGGGGAAGTGGCCGGAGAGGGAGGGTAGCGGGAGGGGTGGCTGTTACTCTTCTAACCCTACCTGATTCCCCCAAGCCTGGGCTGATAAGCTCTCATTAGGCCTCCAGACAATGTCTTGGTCATCTCAGCAGAGCTACTGAGCCTGTCCCTCCTGCACTCAGGCCCTTAGGAGGCAGGAGCCGCACTCTGTGACCCTTGGCTCTAACACTCCTTTGTGCAGCATCTGCCTAGCAGATGCGAGGTGTTGAATACCCATCCTGCCTAGGGATGGTGAAGGGAATGGACGGTGGAGGGGAAGACCATATTTACATGAAGATGAAAATCTCTGTGGCAGGATGGGTGGCTGTGTGGAGTTATTTACCCACAGGTGGGTGGCTGAGTCGTGGATGGGTGGGCGGGCGGGCCCACCATGAGTGGCAGGTGATGAAGGATAAACGGGTACCGAGTCTGGGGACGGGTGGATGGACGGATGCTGTGGTAGACGCTGCAGCATGCTGGGTAGATGATAGAAGTGGTCAGGAGAGGACAGACGAGTGTGCGCGATTCTTCCTCCACCACATGGTGTCGCCCTGCACCCGCAAGAATAGTGGTCCTGGTGCAGGCCTTTCCTGCCCAAAATGAACTTTGAAAAGAGGAATCTGTCCCAGGCAGTGGTGAAAAGATTCCCAGAGACACAGGCTCAGTAAACAGTTGAACAGACGCTGCGCTGAGGACGCACGTCTGGGGACACCAAGCAAACAGCGGTGCGGCGACCTTGGTTTCCCATGCCCGCGGTCGGTGTCCCTGCTGCACCTAGCCCGGGCCTCCGGTGGGTGCTGGAGGACGCCGACAGCGCTGGACGCTCCTGCAGGTGGGATGCAGGGAGGGGCAGACCAGCCTCAGCGACCGTCCCCAGATCACAGCGTCCTCAAAGGCGACTTTCTTGGGTGGTTGCAGAAATATGAACCCTGGTTTTAAGCCTACTTGAAAAAAATCTCCGTGCTAATTCAAACTCCAATCCCACCCCACCCTAATCTAGCCTTGCTTTCTGAGATCTTCATTTACAGTACCTTGTAGATCCTGACTCAAGACAGGATTTTGAACCCCAACTCTCCAGGATTATTTAGGGGATGGGTAGTAGAGATTGAATTCAGGGTCTTCCTGCTAAGTTCCATCTCTGGAGAGCGTGTGTGTGTGTGTGTGTGTGTGTGTGTGTGTGTGTTTGGTTTGTTGTTTTTTTTTGAGAGAGGGTCTTGATAAGTGGCTTAGACTGGGCTCAAATTTGTGACCCTCCTTCCTCAGCCTCCTAGGGTGTTGGGATTACTGCATGTGACACTAAGCTAGCTGCCAGGGCCATTTAGAGCAAACCTCATTCCTAACCCAAAATCTTCTGAAGCTAGTCAGAGCACTCCTTAAATATATAGCAGCAGACCTTGATTCAACCTCTATGAACCAAGACCAAACCCAAAGGTAGGTTCACAGGCTTAACAAAATAGTTTGCAAAAATAGGTAAGAAATGCATGAATATATTAAAAAAATTTCCAGTGCTACAAAAATGAAGGTGGTAAAAGTCAACATTGCCCGTCACCAGCTACCATTCTGTTCTTCGTGATGTCCTCACTCATCATAGTCTTCCCACCAGAACGTACCGCCAGTTTTGCATTTGGCCATATTTTCATGAACAGATCATCACTCCCGTATTCCTAAGACATGCTCTTAGATACTGTCATGGAGCCTGTGGATGCAGAGCCCGGATACCTTCGGGGGAGCCCATCACCGAGGACTGAAATCAAGGCCTTGTACATGCTAAGCGTGTGCTGTACCACTGAGCTACTCCTCAGCCCTTTTTATTATGACAGGGTCTAGACACTTAGCAAACTAAATTGCCCAGGCTGGCCTTGAACTTGCAGTTCTCCTACCTCAAACATGTACCACCAAGCCACACTGGATTCCTTTACATTGTTGTATGCACAGTTCCTGAAACCCAGGGCCATAACCTCTCTGATCATAGCCCCCAGCAGAACTGAGAATCTGTTTTGCTCCCTGCTATTTGCCTGATACTCAGAAAATGCCAGGTACCTGATTGATGTTCTCTCATATTTGTATTGAATGACCGGACTGATAAGAGTCATGCACTGTCTGTAATGCCAGAGTGTCTCCAGCAACAGCTGCTGTCTTTGGACTTATATGTATAAAAAGTGGGTAGGCGCAAAATAGATGCTGTTGAATTTCCCTTCAAAATTTTTTGTGCCAATTTTCACTTCCACAAAGGGTGCAGAAGACATGCACTAACACTGTTTATTGTCAGTCTTTCTCATTTTCACTACAAACAAACCAAATGTGATTTTAAATTTGTGTTTCCCAGGGACCTATTTATTCAACAAGCTGTACAGATGTTCCTCACTTAAGGACTGAGTTTTATTCAGGTGATGAGGCCATGAAATGAACTGATCACTAACTGAGGAATTGTCTATAGTGGGTACAGTATTCAGAACAAAGAAATGGGCAAAGGAAACTTGAACTTGATGACTGCTTTTATTTGCACAACTCTCACATGTACTGTAATGTATAACAGAACATAAAACTATAGTACTGTACTATATGTATAATCAGCTAAAATTACATTATGTACTGTATAAACAAAGTATACTTGTGAAAAAGGCATCGAGGCTCTATAAACGAGACGTACAGAACTGAAGAGAGAGAGAGACAGAGAGAGAGACAGAGAGAGAGAAAGCTCATAAACCTGAGTGGTGGGTTATAGTCCAAACAGCACTCCTTGGTCATAGAGTCGATAAACAAATCATTAAACAAGGAATATCTGTAAGCATAAATTAGCACTTCCTTGCCCCAGGCCTCCCCTCTCCTCCCTTTCAAACTTTTTTTGGCTGTTTCTTTAAAATTATTTATCCATTTTTCAAAAGATATGTTTAAACTTTGATTTGTGGATTTATCAGTTTTAGGGAACTACCACATGACTTTCTGTCATGCAGGTGAGGAGCTCGCACTCCTGTACAGCCTTGGGTTCCACCTGCCTGCTTTCCAGTACAGCTGATTCAGGGTTTGGGAAGCAGTCCTGGCTTTGCCTTACGTGACTGCATCAGTGTTATTGCCTTCTGAAGTGAACTTACACAATTTTCTGTTCTTTGTGATGTCAAATACCCCATTTTCACTTTCTCAGGTTTTTCTGTTTTTATTATGAAATATATAAATCATACAGAAGATTGTATAAAAAATATACATCTCAAAGAATAAGAGCTTATTTTAAAAAAGGATCTTAGTTAACAATCAGAGCTTTGCCATTTCCTTAGAAATTCCTGACTTCTCATTCTGATGGGGTCTACTGGGGGTCAAACCTAGGGCTGTTCTTTCACTGAGCTACTTCCTCAGCCTTCTTTAATTATTTATGGTTATTTTTAAAATCTGAGACAGGGTCTTGCTAAGTTTTCAGGTTAGCCTAGACCTAGTGATCTTTCTGCCTCAGCCTCTGCAGTGGCTAGAGTTACTGGGGGGCACCACTGCGCCCTGTTCCCATCCAGATTTGGGGAACACAAGTTCCTACACTTTTTCAGTTTTATCATCCATGAATATATTCTCAGACAAAAGTTTGCTTCATTTTGCGTGGTGGTGAACTTAACGAAATGGGATCATTTACCCTTGTTCTTTGGAGATTTGCTTTATTTGCTCAGCATTGTGAAATCTACCCACATTGATGTATGTGCCTTTGGATTGTTCGTTTTCATTGTTGTGTCAGAGTATTTCATTAAGCAAACATAGCACGATGTATTTATTGATCCATTTCATTGTTGGTGACCTTCACTTTGCCTCCAGTATTTTCCTTTTGCAAACAATACCTATAAAACCAATTTTGTTCACAGCTCTTGATGCACAGAGAGAAGAATTTTTCTTGGGCACACATTTGTCAGGGGCATTGCTGGGTCAGAAGATATATGAGTTTAGCTTGAGATAATGCCAAACTATTACCCTAAGTAGTTGTAATAATTATACTCCATCAACAGGAAACATAAAGTTATTACCTTTGAGTTATTATCTTGCCAATGGCTATGATTAGGATAAGTGTCTCCCAAAGGTCTGTGTGTTAAAGCTTGGTCCCCACACTGTGTCACTCTTGGGAATTGGTGGGAACCTTTAAGAGGTGGATCCTAGTTGGAAATTTTCCAGTCACATGGAGTTGTACTCTTGAATGGGATATGCAGTAAGTGAGCCAGTCTGCCTGTCTGTCAGTCTGTCAGTCTGTTAGTCTCTTTCTCGCTCTCTCTCATATTTTGTCACAGTAATGGAAATCTGACTATCTGATTAACAAACCAACACTCTATTGATAGACTGATTTTTAACATTTTTCCAGTCTTACGGGAGAGTTCTATCTTGCTGTGTTTAATTTGCCTGTTTGTTGACAATGAAGTCAAACATCTTTCCCTACGTTTATTGGCTTTTGGCTTTCTTCTCTCATGAAGTGTCAGTTTAGGTCTTTAACGTACTTCCTGTTCCCTATGAACTTGCAGAAGTTTGTGTTCGGTCAGTACTCATCCTTTGTCAGACATTTGTGACAAATATCTTCATTTTCCAAAATCTTTGTACATATGCCTTCCAAGGGTTGGTCTTTTCTTTTTTTCAGCACTGGCATTGAACTGAGGGCCTTTGCAATGAACTACATCCCAAACCTTTTTTTTTAAATTTTGGAACAGGATCTCACTAAATCTTTAAGTTACCCAGGCTAGGCTCAAACTTGTGACTCTCTTGCCTCAGTCTCCCGGAGTGCTAGGATTATAGGCCTGGCCATCCACCCTCAGCTCCATTTTGGTCTTTAATCAACCTGGAAAATATTTCTCTATACAAAGTAGAAGTTTACTTTCACTTTGCCTCCATTTGGATAATCAGTCGCTATACTATATTTTAAAAATCTATCTTTTTCTCTCTGACCCGCACTGTCATTGCCATGTATTTATTACTTACGTATACGTAGTCCTGAGTCTGGCCCATTTTACTGGATTCATCTTGTTGCCGTAATTTTTTCTCTGTGTCATGATCACTAGTCCTCACAAGCACTCTGCCTATCACTTCCTTAATGGACAGACACACAGGGTCTGACATCCGTGCTGCCGGTGTGCTTGCTCCCTGCACACATCCTCCTGCAGCTGTCTCCCTCTGGCCTTCATCTTGCTAACTGGTTTCTTGGCATCCTGTACAATTGCCATCTAGGACTCTCCCTGCCCTCCTCCTTGTATTAGATCCACACAAGAGAGTGTCTTCTGTTTCCTTAATTTCTTTTTGTGTTTTAGCGCCACATTCTTTTAGTAGCTTTCTAAGAGAGCTACAGGAGGGAAACTTTGGAGAACTTGCATGTCTGTAGGTTTATCTGCTTGATACTTTAGCTGGGTATGGGATTCAAGGTTGGAATAATTTTACCCTTAGGATGTTGAAGGCATTTTTTTAGCCCTTTGTGACAGATATTTTCCAAAAATAATCAAAGCAATATGTCCAGTTCCACATGTTTCTTTCTGGAAAACTTGCTATGCTGTCTTCCAGTACAGAGACTTTTCCTGTCCCCTTGAGTGTGGGGAGGTTTTAGGTGCTGCTGGAACAAGTAGAATGTAGGGATTATAAACAATGAAACAGCTTCCTCCGATGGTTTCTCTGGGGACTCTTGGAAAACAGATTCCAGGTAGCAAAGAAGTCCATGTACGGGTGTCCGGGCTGGTAACCCCAGGTAAGATTAGCCTGCTGGAATCAACATCAATTCACAGACATATGAATGTGCACTCTTTCAGATCATTTCAGTCCCCATACTTGAAGTCACTCCTGCAGATGCTGAGTGGGGCAGAAGTGTACTCTCCCTGCTCAGCTCTGTTCCAATGGAGGCGACACGCAAGGGCAGCCTGCTTCCTCCCAAATCTGCCTCAAAACAGAGACTTAGGAAATGTATGTCAAACTGAGCTAAAGAACAAAGGCTAAGGCAAGAGAATTGCAATTAATTAGGCAAATTAAACTCACAGTGAGATAGAACTCTCCCATAAGACTGGAAAAATGTTAAAAATTAGTCTATCAATAGAGTGTTGGTGTGTTAGTCAGACTTCCATTACTGTGACACAATATGAGAGAGAGAGAGAGGACAATTTAATCAAGAGAATAGACAATTTAATGACTTAGTGGGAGACCTGTCTCAAAATAAAAAATAAAAAGGGGTTCGGGCTGTAGCTGAGGCCAGAGGCCCAGGGCTCAGGCCCCGGTACTAGAACAACAACAGTAAAAAAAAGCCACACTTTCAGGACTTTAGAGGCCCAAGTTCAGAATCCAGCGAGGGTCTTCAGGGTCTGGCCCGCAGGGCAGCTGGGCGACAGCAGTAATGCAAGTTTATGTACAGTCGCCATCAACTCCAGTGGGGCAGGGAGGGGCCAGGAATCTCTTGGAGATCACCTGTCCTGAGAGAGGCCTGTGAGCTCAGGGCCAGCAAAGGAAGGAAACTGGTCCACACAAAGGCAGCTGTGTCTGGGATGAGCTGCCACTTGCTGGCCCACCGGGTCTTCTTTGCCCTGACTGTAGGGCCAAGCCAGGCAGGGGCTGGTGATTGAGCGGAGGGCAGGGTCTTTAGACTGACCACTGAGGGAGGAGGGTCCCAGACTGAACAGCACTAGGGTAGTGCCTCAGTCCTTCAGAGAGGCCTTCTTGAGCATTCACCACATGCCAGGCCTGCTGGGAATGAAGCAGGCAACAAAGGAGACAGAAATCCCTGCCCCAGAGCCGGCTTTCTCACGAAGGGAGGCAGACGGAGACGGTCCAGCAGGCAGCAGGCCAGGGAAAGAGGCAGTGGAGAAAAGGGGCTGGGAAGGGGCTGGGGGCCCGGATGCTGCGGGGAGGGGGTGTTTGGTACAGAGTGGTCCAGAAAGGCTCATGTAGGACAATGATCTGAAAGAGCAGAGAGTGTGAGATGCCACGCCCTGGGAGCAGAGGCCCTTAGGCCAGGGGCCAGCAAGGGAGGTCCTGAGGTGGGGCAGGGTGTAGGGACGGCAGTGGGAGCACGGCAGCAGGGCCCATGGTCCCCGGCCTTGTCAGTCTCTGCTGGGCTCTCACATCCTGTGTGAGGCTGGTGCCAGAGAGAGGGGACCCGGTTTCACTCGTAGTTTAAAGTTTGTTGTGGCCACTGTGTTGAGAAGTGACAGGGCAGGGAGGGGGCATTGGGGGCTGGGGGGTTCGTTGGGGGTTGGGAGGGTAGGAGCACCTGTGGACCCCAGAGAAGGATACTGGGAAGCAAAGCAAGGGGGGAGCAGCGTAGCGGCACAGAGTGGCCCAAACCGGATGTACTGCAAGCCATTTGCTGGATGCAGGGGGGAGACAGAGGAGCCCATCAGGATGAACACCTGGGAGAAAAGAGTGCCCTGAAAGGGACCAGACTCGGGGCTCTGGGGAGTGCTCACTTCCAGCATGTGGGCCTGCTTGTCACTCAGCAGGGCCTCCTAGAACGAACATTTCCCGTGCTATCAGTGGCGGATGCTGCTGGAAAAGGACGATGTGGATGTCGATCATTCACTGTGCCGCACTGTGTGGACCAAAGTGAGTCGTGGGCAGCCCAGGCCCACGGGGATGGCGTGGGGTCTGCCTCTGGAGGAAGGAGATATTGGCCTTTGGGGTCATGCTGCGGAGTCCCGGGTACAACTGGAAGATACTGGTGGGTTCCAAGCAGAGCAAAGA
This sequence comes from Dinomys branickii, assembly GCA_004027595.1. Classification (NCBI taxonomy): domain Eukaryota; kingdom Metazoa; phylum Chordata; class Mammalia; order Rodentia; family Dinomyidae; genus Dinomys; species Dinomys branickii. The sequence goes on along the minus strand of PVLD010000396.1, from coordinate 79,983 downwards.
CTTGACCTAATCTACATCTTCTCTGTAGACTGGAGGGGTCAGTGGCAGCTGTAGAAGCCACTGCTCTGTGCTCTGGATGAGAGGGAGGTGCCTTGGACCAAAACTGAGGTGTGAGGCAGGGGAGGGATGGAAACAGAGTTACAGGGTAGGCCACGGGTTGACTATGGTGGCAGGAGGTGCATAGCCAGTTTTTCATTACTATGACAAAATGCCCAAGGCTGCCAAAACCTACGAGGAAAGAGGTTTATTGAGCTTCCTGGAAGAAAATAAAAATCACTTCAGATTTACACTTAACAACAAAGCAAAACACCATCTTCAGGGTGACACAAATCAGAGAAGACAAAAGACTCCCACCGCCAGCTGCGTGGTGGGTCCCTGTGCAGGAGACAGCTCCCCAGTCACATCCAAGCCGGCCTCCCTTGGACTTGGGGGGGCGGGGGTCTGAAAGGAGCCAGCATTTTTCTCCTCCAGTCTTCAGACAAGGAAACCGAGGCCCAGAGAGGCCAAAGCAAGGACGGCCCCAGCAGGGTCGGCAAGTTTGGGGCTCAAGTGTTCTGCCTCCCAAGCGGCCAGTGCTCCCTAGGAACTGTTATTGAAGCCCCATGCCCCTTTGCTGGTATCCCACTCAGTGACTATTCACTGGTGCCAGGCAGGTCCTGGGCACAGGCCTCTCCAGCGCAGCCTCAGTGACTCCTGTGCCCAGTGCTGCTTGCCCACTCCATCAGGCAAGCTCTGGCTTGAGCTTCCACCCAGCACCTTGCCAGGTAGCACCCTTGGTCCCCTTTCCCATAAGACAAAATGGAGATCTGGAAAGGCCCCTGCACCCACCTACCCCACCCTGCCCCTACACACGCAGCCCAGATGGCCAAGCCGTCAGGTCCAGCCCTCTGCTTACTCCCCTCCCAGACTGTAGCTCTGGGCTCTGTTTCCTGTACTAACATCTCTCTCTTGGCAGGTACTGTGACTTTTCTGTCTGAGGCATGTGGCCCTTCAAGAACCGGAGTTCTGCCTTCCTGAGCTCTGGCTTCAGGCTCCCTGGCTCAAATTCTGGCTCTATACCTTTTAGCTGCGTGTCCTTGGGTAAATTACTTAATTATGCCTCAGCAGCGTGACCCACACAACAGGATGGAGCGAGTAGTGGCTTTGTACGTCTGTGCAAGAATTAAGTGAGTTGATGTGCGTGAAGCACTTGGAACAGAACTGGCCTGGGCAGAAGTGAGTCCTGTTAAGGCTCCTGTTAAAGATTCGAACCCCAGCCGGTTATGCTGTCCCCAGCCGGCCTCTTGTCCTCTGTGCCGCCCAGCTCATCTGCATGTTCTGTGTTGTGGTGAGCCAGCTACAGCGAGCCTTCAGAGCATAATGATATAAAGAGCAAAGTCAAAGGCGGGAGATAGGAAGCAGGGAGCTGGATGGGGAGGGAGTCTATCGGGGAGGGAGGTGCGGAGGGAAGTTAGGTTAAGAAGCAACGTCTATGTGCACAGAATCCCCATGTCGAATGTATTGGTCTAATAAAAAAAAATCAAAAAGACACAAGTCAGGTCACAACATCTCTCCACTCAAAACCCTTCAACGGCTCCATCCTTGTGCAGGAGGTCCACTGTCAGTTCTCTGACAGCCTCTCCTTTGCCTCTCTGTGCTGTCACAGCCCCACACCCCAGCCTTCTCCCTGCTTCTCTGCAGCTTTCTGCCACCTCAGGACCTTTGCACCACCTGTTACCTCTTCGCTTACACAACCTACAAGACTTCTGTGGCCTTGTGGAAGATGCCTGCTCCCTGCTCCTGTTCCAGGCTGCAGCCCTCATCTGGGCCTGTGCCTCTGAGCACCATCACCGGGCTCACATTCCTCTCCCTCTGGACTTTCTCTGTCACTGGCTGTCCAAGTCAGTGTTTCCTGTCTTCCGCTGTGACATATCAGCTTCCTGGGGGCAGACATCATTACACACAGCTGTGCCTCTGAGGGAGCAGTGACTGAACTGGGAACGTCAGGTGATCTGGAGGTCTCCTGAGATGCAGCTCCCCAGATCCTCATGAACCCTGGGGGAAAAGCTTGGGACTGTCTTGCTGAGCTGTCCCCTTACATGGGCCTGATGCAGGCATGCCTCCAAGAGACTTTCCACAGAGAGGTGAGGCCTGCGTTCCAGACCCCCTTCCTGGCTGATGGTTGCACACTCCAGCCCAGAGGCCACCGACCACATCCACTGCGGGTCCTCACTTTTCAAGTCCTTGAGAGTCGCTGGTGTCTCTAATAGGGGCAAAATCCCCAGTGCTGTCTGAGAAACATTAGCTCTTAAAAATGTGGCCAAAGGCGTGGAAAAAGTCCCAGCCAGGATCAGACCAGGTAAAGGCCTTTCCAGCTTGCGGAGGAGGTCTCAGCCTTGAAGCACAATGGCCTGAGCCTGGGCGGGAGAGGAGGGGACTGCCTGTGGGAGGCAGAAGGGATGAGACCGTGGTAGCGCAATAGCAGCACCACAGAGCCCTACCCAGCTTTCCCCTGGCCTTGTCTGCAAGGAAGCCCTCTCCCCCTGCCCTGTGGCCCCCATTTACTACATGTGCTTGACCTTTGGTTGACCACGCTTCAGGCACTCTGGCCTTCTCTCAACCAGTCTTGCCTCAGGACCTTTGCACATGCTGGGCTCTAGGCTAGGAATGCTCTTATATCATCCTCACGCTCGCTGGGCCCTCTCATCCTTTGTGCCTCTACATCAATGCCCTCCTCTGTAAAAGCCTGTCATGTTCCGTCTCCTCTTCTGCCTGATTTACCTCATCAGCTTTATATTTACATCCTTTCCCTGCCTATTTACCTAAGTGTCTGGAGCAAGGACTGCATTGCTCCAGTCGGCTGTCCTCTCTCTAGACCCTGCCACACAGCTTGCACATGGTGATTACACCCCACACCTGCCGTCTTGATGCCTTCTCTTCCTTCCCTGTAAGCTGGATCCTCACAGCTCAGGGCCCACAGCAGTGGAGGGTGTCTTCCAGGGATCTCGTGTTCCTCCCTCTCAAGGACACCTCCCCCAGGGAGCCCTCCCTTCCCACCACCCCTTAGTCTTTGTCTCGCCAAGGAGTCCCTGTGCTCAGGCCTGGGCACAGAGACAGAGCAGTGGGCTAGAGTCCTGACCGCGAGGTCTAGCTAGATGTCCCTATGGAGGATTGACTGATGGTCACCTTGTAACACTCAGCTGAAATCAGTCAGGGTGCTTCTGGGTGTGGAAGGTGCACCTGAGGATCATCGCCAACAGCATAAAAGCAAAACGGGAGGGGAAGATGGTGTGCTATTGATTCTCGTGGAGAAGCTCATCACGCTGGTTTTCCTGATAAGAACTCAGCTGTTCTCATGGTTGGAGGAGCTCAGGTCCTTGCTGACACTGAAGATGGCTTTGGTTCTCTTTGGGGGAGCTCTGGTCCTTACCTTAAGCATCACTTCCTGGCTCTAGTGAAGATCTCTCAGACTGCTGGCACAGATCCTTCACCCTGATGGTACAGACTTTAGCTTCCACCACTGACCTTTGGGCCTTCCCAGTGCAGATCCTTGATACAGACTTGCATGAGATATTTTCATGGGCTCTAGGCCCCCAGCTGGACTCATGGAGGACATTGCCATGAGGTCCAGGCCCTTAGCTGGATTCTTTGGGTCTCTGGTGTGTGGATAGATCTCCCACACTCTTTTGCATTTGACTCTTTGAGTGAATGTTATAGGACAATCTTATAAACTATGTGTCCTGTACTAAATCTATTCCCTTGTAAACCCTGACTACAGCATTCCTGAACAGGTTGCTCTACCCTACTGGACTCCTCTGTTTTTAATCAGTAAAATGAGGACAGAAACGCTCCAAAGAACAATGCACTGGGCATCGCTCACCAAGGGAAGTAAGCAGGCAGAGCGAGGGAGTGTTTGCACAGGTACCAGGACCGAGCAGGACAGCAAGGGGAGGTGGCCCCATGGAAGGGAGGTGCAGATGGAAAAGGGAAGCCAGGATCCCTGCCCACCAAAGCTTCCCAAATCTTTTAGCTGCAGCGCAGGGCCAGACACATACTATCTGTCACAAGCCTGGAAGAAGAGTTCAGTGTAATGCGATTAACTTGACACCTGCAACGAACTGTGATCATTCTTTTCTTCCATTCCTATTTTATTTTTTCCTTCAATATCTGGTTTTCACTATGCTGACCTCGCCAACCCAAATGGACTTCATGATACACTCTGGATTCCAGGAGGCTGAGGCAGAAGGATTTCAAATTCAGTCCTAGCCTGAACAATTTAGTGAGATCCTGTCTAAAAAATAAAAAGGGCCGAGGATGTGGCCCAGTGGGCCCTGAGTTCAACCCCCAGTACAAGGAAAAAAAGATCAGAACTATAGCAGGGCCTGACCCCCTCCTCCTTCCCGCCTAGCCACCTTTCCACTGAGTTTTTCAGCTGCTCCAGGCCTCTGTGGAGGAGCATCAGTGTTCCTGGGTCTCCAACCTGCCACGCTTTCCAGAGCCCTGTTGTTCAGTTCATGTATGGTCACCCCATTTCAGTGTACTGTCTCTTCCTCTGGGGACACTAACAGATACACCCTAGCAAGGTTATAGTTTTGGTTGGGGCAAAACACACATAAGCTACAATATTGACAATCTTTTAAAGTGTATAGTTTAGCCATCACTGACACCCACTTTCCCAGCTTTTTCATCTTAAAAATTGAATCATGTTCTCTTTGAACACTAACTCTCCACTCCCCCCTCCCCCAACAGCCCCTCGCAACTGGCATTCCATTGTCTATGAAACTGACTACTCCAGGTACCTCATAGAAATAGAATCCTACAATATTTGCCACTTTGTGATTAGCCACTTTCTCTTAGCACAGTGCCCTCTATGTTGTAGCATGTGCCGGCATTTCCTTCCCCTTGAAGGCTGAATGGTTATCCTGTTACAGGCATGGGCTACGTTTTGCTTATCCAGACGCCTGGGTGGCTCCCACGCTTGGCTGTCAGGAGTGATGCTGTCTGAACATGGGAGTGCCTGGCAGCCCTCTTTGCAGGATAGCAAAGGGATTAAAAAAAAAAAAAACCACAAATCTAGCCGATGATCTCCCTCATTTAAACAAGTTAGTGGATTCCCATTGCTCTGAGAACACCAACACACATCTTTACTAGGATCTTCAGTCTCTTAGTGCCACCTGCAGCCCCTTAGTGAGTCAGGAGGTGAATTTAGTAGAACTGGAGCAAAGCAGAATGGAAGAGAAGAGAAAACATCTGTGCTCATTGCAGGGACCAGGAGTCAATGATTTGTGAAGTTTTATTTCCATAAGATACATGTTGGGTGAGCCAATAGCTGTCTTAGCAGAGGATGTGGTGAGGGTGGCTTCCCCTTACCCAAGCCCCAATCTTTGTCTTCCTGGCTCTGTCTCAGCTTCCTGCCAGATCCTCACACATGCAGGCTCTTCCTAACCTCGGGGCCTTTGCACCTGCTATGGCTTCTATCTGGCTTGCCATTCACTCTGCTCTTCCTAAGATGTCTCCTTCTCAGCTCCAGTATACCCTCCTCTGAGGGCACCTCCTGCTGGCCACCTGACCCAGTTTCCCTCTGTCATCTTACTGCTTTTGTTAGGATGTCCATGGGGACAAAGCTGCTGTTTTGCTCCCTGCTCTCTGTCTAGCCTGGGCTGGTGGCTGATGCTTCACGGGCCCTCCCTAAAGAGCTGGTGGAGAACTCTGACTGTCCAGTCCAAGAACTTACCGTAATCACTACTTATCATGTCCACTCACTTGGCCCCATGCTGATGCCCACTGAGATATAAGCTCTAGGAAGGTGACGCTCACCACTGTGTAAGCCCAGAACAATAATAGGCATGCCATAGGTGCTCAATAAATGCCTGTTGAATGAATGAGTAGAAGAACTGTGCTGGTAGCCAGAAGCAAGGCAATTTAAGGGAATAGAATTCCCAAGATGGAGCATACTTGGCAACCCTGGGTGGTTTGTAGTACTCAGGGATGCATGTGCAAGGAGAGACAGCCCAGGTTCCCTTGGGGACCACACCTGCAGAGACTTTTTCTAATCCTCACCTCTGGGGTGCTTGGACTTGGTTCCACTGTCAGCACTGACATTTTGCAGGGCCCAACAGAGCTTCTTCAACTTGACACCTACAGTTTCCCAGGGGACAAGTCTATTCATAAGGTAAAAAGAGCCTTGGTCCCTTCTCTGCAGCCTGCAGAAGGCATCACTGCTGTGATTCACTCTGCCCCCACACAGCTCCTTGTCTGAGAACTCAGCAGTGTTTACTGTGGAGACTGAATAAAGTGATGTGCTCTGCAATCGACCTAGTGAAGTTTGACAGAATGAATAATAAATCATCTCTGACTGTGGGAAGAGATGTGACCCAGGTAGTTGGAGAAGCACAGAGATCCTTGTCTCATAATGGTTTGTCTACTCAATGAAACTTCTGGCCTGATGTGCACTTTGGGTTCTCTTGTAATGAGCAAATAATTCTGGCGAAGATCGTGCATGAGGCTCACCCTTGGGGTGGCAGAGGACTTTTCGCTTTCTGAAGGTGGAGACAGTACAAAGGTTCTACACATTCTAGGCAAGGTGCCAAGAGGGGAGGGCAGGCAACCAGGCGCTGCCTGGTCTTGATTTGCAGACATAGGTTGGAACTGTGTATGCCAGATTAAATTCCCACTCTATTAAACAGGCTGATGAAAACATTAAACCACAACCGTCTCAGAAAGTAAATAATGAGTGTGACTATGTGATGTAGGTGGAAATGTGTCCGAACACACACATAACCTTGAATGAAAGGGATTTTCTAAAACAGAACACCAAAAGCAGAATCCATAACTACTGTATATTTTGTCACAGAGGTATAAGCTAATTAGATAACTCCAAAAACACTGGGGGTCACAGAGAAAATACCCAGGGCGCATCATTCTGTGTAAGCAGTTCGTACCCCATAGCAGGGGGAGGATCCAGACCCCATAGCAGGTAGCGGGCAGACACAGGCACTGCACAAAAGAAACTCAAACTTCCTGTCACATGTAAATAAACAAATGAAACACCCTTGAACCTCACCGATTATCAGAGATGCAAGTTAAAACAATGACTTTTCTTTTTTTAATGTACCACACTGGCAGACATTGATCAAAAGTGTGTCACTTTTTATAGATTATGTACTTATAATAAATGTGTTTATTATCCCAGTGCTGACAGAGATGTGGGGAATGAGCCCTGGGATCCATGGATGGCAAGGATCTACATTACTGTACTTTCTGGAGGGCAACTTGGTCCCAAATACCAATTCTAAATATATCCTTTGGCTCACAAATTCTGCTTTTCAAATTGCTCTTTATGAAATAGTAAGACAGAGGTTCAGGATGTAGCCCAGTGGCAGAATGCATACTTAGTATGTGCGAAGTCCTGAGTTCCACCTCCATCACTGCAAATTTAAAAACTAAATCTTTTAAACAATTTATTACAGTAGAAGACACATTGCCATTAAATTGCCTCAAAGTATTCTGCCTTGCTTTGAATACACTTATTCTATCATTTCTACCACCTTCTGAAGCAGATCTGAAAGTCCTTTATTGTGAGTGTCTTAATGTGTTGTTATGGCTGCTTCAGTGTCCTGAGTTGATTCAACATGTTTACATATCATGCTTATTTTGACTTTGGAGAAGAGCCAGAAATCAGAGTGTCAGAGCCAGTGAATAAACTGGATGAGGCCATAGTACAGCAATGTTGTGAAGAGCCTGCCTTTCCATTGGAAGGCACTCAGCAGCGCATTCACTGTATTTTTTACCACACTTTGTAAAGACACAGAAAGAGGACTTCCAAAACTGCCACAGAAAGTGGAAAGAATGATGGGATAGGTGCATTCAAAGTGAGGGGGGATATTTTCAGAGGGATTAATGGCAGTGTGTCCTTTACTCTAATAAATTTTAAAATTGCCAAACATTCTCCATATCTTTGATCATACTTTATATATATACACATAATATGCTCTTATTTCTGTAATAGAGCAAGAAAGTGTGAACAATGATATGACTATCAATGATTTTCTTTTTATAATTGTCTAATTTCTGACACTTTAGGCAATGACAACATTATTTTTGTACTTATAAAGAAGTTATTTCAAAGTAACATACTAAATTGCACAATTAAAACAAACATGCAACAAACCCATGTTTTATTTCTGGCCACAAAAGTAATACATGTTCACTGTAGAAAGTCTGGAAAAGACAAACATCTAAAACTGAAATGAGATATCCCAGTATTCAATATAAATATTTAAAAAAGAATCACTGTAAATATTTCTGCATATATTTCTAACTTTTTCTATTAATGTATGTTTTTCTTTATACAATCCTATATAGTTTTATGTCCTAGTTTTTAAATTTTTAACTTTTACCAAGTAGTTTTTTAAATACCTGATTTAAATTGACAAATTAGAGTCCACTACATGGATGGGGCACAGTTATGATCACCTTGCTTGTTTGCTTGCTTTCTTACTTTCTTTTTTTATTTTCAGTACTAGGAGTTGAACCCAGGGATACATCCCTAGCCCTTGTTGTTTTGAGACAGGGTCTCATTAAGTTGTGAAGTTGCTCAGGCTCAACTAGAATTTAAAATTCTCCTGCCTCAGCTTCCCAGAGTGCTGGGATTACAGGCATGCACCCTTACACCAGCTTCAGTTACATTTTTTTATTAAACATTAATCAGTTTGCAATTTTTCTCAAAGTAGTGCTCTTCCATTAACACTGGAAGAATAAGTTTGTCCATGGATCTGATCATTTATTTGAATTGCTTTCATAGATATAGACTTATTAGCTCAAAAGGTATGTACATAGTACACGATTGCTTGCTGGAAATGTACCAGTTTGACCTCTTTCTAACAGTATCATAACTTTAAAATATCCCTGCCAATTAGATGAAAAGGATATGTTGTTTTAGTCTGTGTATCTTTGATCAGTAGGTTGAAATTTTCCTAGTACATAGAAGACTCCCAGTGCAAGTATGTCCATTTATGTAGTCTGTCCTTATTCTACTGGAGCTGGTGTTTCTCCTTGTATGCTCTGCAGTGACTGGGATCTCCTCCACAAATCTGACAAGTGGCTAGCATGAGGCTGGGTGGGAGGGCCGCCCCACCCTCCAAGTCTCTTCCAAGTGGACCTGCCCAGGGCATAGTGGACAAGTTGGTTCCTTGTGGGCTGCTTCGAGCCCAGGGACAGCTAGTGATCTCCATCTGCTGGACTCAATGACAGGCACCTCAGGGAAAGGGAATGGAACTTCAAACTTCAGGTTGGCCTGAATAACATGTATTAAATGTCAAGGACTTTAACCAGGCAGGAGTGACTCATTAACTTCCAGTCACCCGTCAGTGCCTGCCAGCCAGATTCAGCTGGGGAGGGCAGGCTGGGGCCAGGGTGGTGGTTTGGATCTGTCTTCACTTCTGAATGTGAATGTAATTCCTCTTCAGTGCACACTGAAGCCTTGACTGGAATTCTTCTCAAATAATTTCCACCTGTCATTTTTCTTCGGGTCCTCGGCCATGTCCGTTGTGCTATTCCTCTTTTGGTTGTGTTTGCATGAATGCCATGAAGTATCATATTGTCAAGAATTCTTTCTCTCCTGTTCTCTGAGGACCCCTCTTTCATAGTGGTAGGTTCCTGTCTTACAGATTCATTATGCCTATGGCCATAACAATAGCATCTACCCCATGGGGAAATTATGTGATCCAATGGAAGTGGAATTTGTCAAGCACTTGAAACAGTGCCTAGCACACAGTGACTACCCATAAGCTCTGTGCCTGGTATACAATGAGTGCTCAGTAAAGTTACCTGTTGTACTAGCTGGGGATCCATATAAACTTTTCCAAGACAATTTCGAAGTTCAGAGGTTTCATCCATGGCCTCTGATATGTCACCTGATTCTTGCCTCATACAACAGGCCAGGAGCCTGAATCCTTCTGGCCTTCCCCAAGGCAGTGGATATGGAACATTTCCATGATACAGAAAGTTCTGCTGGGTAGCACTGCTCTAAAATTCTAATGATGCTTCAGGGATTGCCAAGATGACTAAGAAATAGCCCTGACCCCAAAGAAGGCATCTGTTGACTTATCATATGTGGATCCTCCTTCACTGATGTTGGGATTACGTCCCCAAAAAGAGCCATTGTAACATGACAAAATCGAAGTTTAAAATGTATTTAATACATTTAACCCTCAGAACATCCAAGCTTAACCACACACTGCACTGTATGCTCAACACTGTTACCATTGTGATCATGTGCATGACTGTCTTGTTCCTGCCGTTTTACAAGAATTGACTGCATATTTTTAGCCTGGGAAGAAACCAAAATTCAAAGTACAGTTTCTATTGAATGCCTGTCACTTTTGCACCATAGCAAAGTTTGAAAAGAAAAAAAAAGCTAAGTCAAACCCATTATAAGACATGGGCATTAATGACAGACTTTCAGATGGCAGGAGGATATTGTGATAAACAGGATGGACACATTCCTTGCTTTCAGACTTTCTTGTTCTGCGGATGTCTTTTGTAATAAATACTCAAAATATTGCTGGCTAAGGGGCTGGGGATGTGGCTCAGTGGAAGAGCTCTTGCCTTGCATGCATAAAACCCTGGGTTCAAAACCCAGCACCACCAAAAAAAATATTGTTGGCTTAAACAAGCTGGACTCTTGAGTTCCTCTTCCCTGGCAGCCCACTCTCCTGAGGTGGTTCTGTGTCCTGAAGCTGTCTGGATCTGTAGTTCTCCTCCCATGGCTCCCCTCTCCTGACAGCATTAGCCTTGTCTGCCTGTCCTTGAAGGTGCATGGGGACCTTGAAGGTTCATCCCAGCAACCACGCCATAGCCAACACAGAGGAAGGAAGACGCACTGTGTGCAGCATCCCAGACCCAAACTGCCCGTGTAGGAGCCTGGTGTGGGGCAGCAACCATTGTGCAGGTGCCACCACACCTGGTTCTCAGGTGGGGTACCCAGAAGCATAACCTCTTGGGGAAGCTACACTGGATCTGGAGGTGTGGCTGCTGGAGATCCTCAGCCAACAACATTTTTCACAGCACCACTTGGTGGGGCTCTGAGCAGGACACCCCACGGCCAGGGCACTACAGAGGTTGTTCCAATTTTACAGACAGAGATGGTGGAACAGAAGGGACATGACGGGCCAGGTGTTGCACAGAGAAGAAGTATTAGGATACAGGTTTAATTTATGGTAGTCCTGTCACTTGGGGCAATCCAAGGCAAAGGGTCCTCCTGGGGATGGGACAAATGGGCGCAAGTGGACACTTAGCAAGGGTCCTGTCAGGCAGAGGTTTGAATCCTAGGGTAAGTTAGGTTGTGGGAGTGACGGCGAGCTCTTGGCCAGAACGACCCCTCTAGCTGCCAATGCACACTCTGCCGTGTGAGGACAAAGGTGGCAGGGCTGGTGGGGTGGACAGTGTGTGCCTCCCCCAGTGGACAGGCCCTGAGATCAGCGGGCTGAAATCACTGGACATGGCTCTGGGTGAGCAGGCACTGGGGGTGCTGTGGACCTGAGGTGCCCAGGGTTTACGGATTGACTTACATCCCCCAAAATTCATAGGTTGAAGTCTTAATGCCCAGGGTCCCCCAAAATTCATAGGTTGAAGTCTTAATGCCCAGGGCCTCCAAATGCAGCTTTATTTGGAGAGAGGGACTTTAAAGAGGTAAGTAAGTTACAGTGAAGCCATTGGGCTGGTTCCTAATCCAGTATGATGAGTGTCATTGTAGAAGAGGAAACGAGGGGACAGATACACAGGGGCTCCCCGTGTGAGGATACAGGGAGAAGAGAGCATCTGTGGAACAAAAGGAGAGGCTTGAAGTGAACCTGAGCCTGCAGCACCTTGATCTCAGTCTTGCGCCTCCAGAACTGTGAAAGACACATCTGTCTATGGAGTTTATTCTGGCAGCTCCAACAGGCTCACATACTAGGGCACAGGGGCAGCTTGAAGGGTTCAGGTTGGACCCTTTTATTTTGCAATGACTACGAGGCACATGGGAGATTCCAGGGCATGGGGCTAGGATGCGGCCAAGGCTGGATGACCCAAACTCATGGGTGCAGTCTATTTTACAAAAAATATCAGAGCCTCACAACTAAGCACTCCTAGGTAACAGTGAGCAGTGAAGGCAGGATCATTGACAGCCTGTGTGTACCCTCAGGGCAAGCCCTGCAAGGTTCAATACCTCACTCATTCAAAGGAACACTGGTTGGGCGTTCTTGACTCCTCTGCTATGTGCTCGCACCCATCACCACTTGCAGCCCCAACACCACTTGCACTTCTGAGAGGCAAGTGTGTCAGGGCCATATCTTAACTGCAGCATCTGGACTCCATGTGATTCCTATGAGTGATGCACTAGCCCTCCTAGCAGCATGTTTTATTCTACAAAGTGGGATGTACAAACAATTTCTCAGGGCATTATGAAGATAAAAGAATGGGCTTAAATGTGCATGTTTCCTTAAAACTTAAGGGTTGGAGGATTGTCTGTGGTTTTTTGCTCCCTGGCAAGAAACCCAAACAAGAGACTCTCCCCACTACACTGGCAGACTTTTCATCCTCTGGTGGTGGGATAAATGCTGTATCCAGTGGCTCAGGCAGCCCATCCACTAACTGGGATGGTAGCATCCCCATTTGTTCATTCATTTAGTCATCTACTCATTCATCGCAAACTTACCGAGCCCATGCCATGTCCTGGACAGTGTGCTGCGAAGGACAAGCAGGACTGACTGAGACTGGGATGAGCAGGAAGGTTGCTGTGGTGCTACGTCACCATGCAGTTAACCTTAAGCCACTATCTAAAGGGAGAATGGTGTTCACCGGGCCAGTAGGGTGTGGGGAAACAAATGGACAGGAAGCACAGCAGAAATGAACACGGTCTACACAAACTCTCTGGAAGATGGTTAGGTCTCTTTCCATAAAATTGCTCTCCTAGTTTGAAGTCTTCAGTGGCCAACTTTTTTACCTGTTTGAAGTATCTTCCTCATCTCCTTTTAATTTCTTTCAAACAGACCCTGTTTGCTCCAAGTCTTTCTGAAATTTATTAATTCAATAATGGGGCACTTACTCTGTGCTTGGTGCTGGAGATAAGGAGGGACAGAAATCACTGCTCTGGAAACTGGAGGAGACAAGGGTAAACAAAATAAAGCAAATACAATAAATTAGAAGATAATAAGCAATACCAAGAAGAAAAAATAAATAGGATAAGGAACTAGGAAATATCAGGAGGTATATTAACATTTTAGATTGAATGACTGATTCAGGGCTCCCTAAGAAGCTAATGCTTGAATAAAACATGAAGGAGGTGAGGAGGCACATGAATTCTAGGGTAAGAGCTTCTTACCCTAGGTGGTGGAAGCACCTAGGGGTGGAAGCAAGAGCACATGCAAAGGTCCCAGGGAGAGACCTCACATGTTTAAAAGAACACAAGGAGGCCACTGTGGAGTAATGTGAGCAAGGGGGACAGAAGGAGAGATGGTCAGAGATGGAATGGATGGCATTCCATCGGTAGGTTACTAAAGATGACCATGAAAGCTTGGGTTTTACTTACTCTGAATGAAGTGGGAGCCGTTGGAGGTTTCTAGTCCAAGAGAGACATGATCCAGCTCAGGTTTTAACAGGATCTTCTTCACTAATTTTCAGTTTCTGGGCAGCTGGTCCTTTTTCCTGTGTGCTGAAGCTGCTAAGGATGTGTTTTAATTTCTAAGATGCTTCTGACTTTTTCCTGCATTTTTCCCCCAGGGCATAGGAGACATTGGACTGAGAGTGTGTGAGGGATGAAGACCTGAAGGCAGGCAGGGCAGATGGAGAAAGGCTTTGGTAATGCCCGGCACTGCCCTGCCCAGAGACAAAATGTAACTGAACTTCACAGACTTCTGCTTCTTCTCTTAGAAAGACAAACACAACCCACCTCTTCTACCCATACAAGCCAGACCAGCCATAATGCTGCATGTGGCCACGAACTTCTGTAAATTAGGAAGCTTATCATGATCCTCACCCTTAACACAGGTCCCCTCCAAGTCCTCTGCCCAAGTCTTGGTTTGGCTGCTGGTGGCATCAGGAGCTGCATCCCTGGCACTAACCTGAAAAGAGGGTCTCCAGAGGATCTAGGTCAAGCCAGCGTACACCCCCTGGCTACAAATTCCCACTTCAGCCACATCCTCCAAAGAAGCAGGGAAAGATGCTCCTCACCTCCCAATGCCAAGAGGAAAAGGAAATCAGGACCTTAGAAGGAGCTGTCTGTCCATGTGCCCTGCCCTAGGGTGTCCGTATGGTGCTCTGTGGAGCGGACAGATCTGGTCCTGTCTCATGCCTCTTTCTTCCCGCTGTGTGACTGGGGAAGGCATGTGCCCTCTCACCAGGCTTCTTCATCTGTGAAATGCTTAGCAGGGGATTCAGCTGGAATAGGGGCAAAAGGGCACAGCGGGTCTATGGCACACTCAGTTCACGTGTTTCCCCTGGACAAGACACGCACAGTGTCCCTCTTCCAACCTCTTAAGCTGGCAAAACGCGTGTCAGGATTGTTTTGGATTAGAGCCGTCGGTGAACTGCCTTTATAGACGAGGAAGCACCGTGCAGTCTTTAGGAACGTGCCCCCGAGGTGGACTGCTGGCGCTCTGAAGTAGGGGTTCAGCAAAGCCCAGACAGTCCACAGGCCTGGACCACAGCGCAGCACACTTTCCCAAAGGTGACTGACTGTTGGGCAGAAAGACCATCTACCGTATTTCTCCGACCATATGCGCCCCCCAGTAAAATTCCTTACTTTATCTGGCATTACACAGGAAAACATCGGCTTGTAGCAGGCTGGGGGTGGCAGTGGGGTGGCACAGACAGATCCGGCCCAAGCGGCCACCCCGGGAGGGCTGCACTAGAGGACCCTCTCAGTGGTCGCGCAAAGCCTGAGGCAGTCTCACGTTCTCACCTGGAGACCACACTCTAGAGGCGGGTCCCCGTGAACACAGCGAGTCCACGGAGACAGGCGGGGAACACTGCGCAGGCTGAAGGTCGGGACCGGCGTGGAGTAGGCGTCCGCAGATCCGCCAGCAGCTTGCCGAGAGCAGCAGCGCCGCTCTCACTCTCGCAGTGCTAGCGCGGCGGGGCGGGGCGGGGCGGGGCGGAGGTGGGCGGGGCCGGGGCAAGGCGGGGCCGTGACGCGCGACGCCGGCCAATGAGGCGCGCGCCCGAGGCCGAGCCTCCTGCGAGCCTTCGCGGCGCCCGTGGCGTCACGTGAGCGGCGGGGAGTGAGCGCAGAGCGCGGCGGGCCGGCGGCCGAGTGCTCCGCTAGAGCGACCTGCGGGCTAGCGGGACGAGCGAGCTCGGGACTCGCCGCGGCTCGGCCCGCGGCCGCCGCCGCACCCGGAGCAGGGCCCGGCACAGGCTCGGCGCAGGCCGCGGGCCGCAGCACCGCCAGGGCCTGGGCGCGGGCCAGGCTTGCGCCAAGTTCAGGTGGGAGAGGCGCGGCGGGACAGCCGGCCGCCGGGACGCGGTCCGTGTCACCAGGGGGTGGCCAGGACGCGGGGAAGTGGCGTCGCCGTCCGCGGGTTGCGCAGTCCCGGCTCGGCGCGGCCGCCCCGGGAAATGCGGGAGGAGCGGGGACCCCACGCCGGGCTGGAAGGGGTTGGCCGCACCGCTAGGTGACCCCTAGTCGCCCCACCACCTTTCCCCGAGCCCGCCGACCTAGCGCCCTGCCCTGCGTGTCCGCGGCCCGTCTTACGCGCCGGTCTTCCCATATGGCCCGTGCCCCGGCTGGGCCCGGCGGGCGAAGGGGCGCGGGGCGGGAGCTTGCAGACAGGCCGGGGGCTGGGGGCCGCGGCGGAGGGTTACTCTAGGTCACCGCGGCAGTGTCGGGGACAG
Organism: Dinomys branickii; assembly: GCA_004027595.1. Lineage (NCBI taxonomy): Eukaryota > Metazoa > Chordata > Mammalia > Rodentia > Dinomyidae > Dinomys > Dinomys branickii. Next base: position 64,131 of record PVLD010000396.1, on the reverse strand, counting down.
CGGGCACGGGCCGGGGGTGGGTGTCCAGTGGGCAGCGCTCCAAGGTTCTACGGAGGGGTCCCACCCGGCTCCTCTTGCCTTCCTCTCTCGTGCGCGTTCCTACTCACGCGTGGGCGCCCACGCGGCTCCGCACGCGAGCCCTTGGCGGACGTCCGCGCCGCACAGCAGCCACCCCGTGCTACGCCCCCCCCCCGCACTCGCCGCCACAGGACGAAAACGGACACCCCTTTGCGCACACTCGATGCGTACGCGCATCTGGCGTTGCGACCCCACGCATCCTGTCTCCCAGCTCCTTAGACCCAGTATTATCAGAGAGATGGCTCAGCGCGGACAGGCGCGGTGGCAGAGGAGACTCCACTCCCACCCGCGGTCGCCCTCCGGTTCCCTCTTCCCTCCCACAGTGCTGTTACCCATGGAAAGCCCCTCTTCAGTAGCGCAGGGGGGCTGGTTTCTCCCACGGTCCCACGAAGGTGAGCCCTTCCAATCTCTTCCAAGGACAGGGTGGCCCGTGAGGAGCTCCCCCGCTGCCCTACAGGTGCGAGAATGGAAAGACTTGGCGACTTTGGGGCCTGCGGGTGGCGTAGGGAGTGGAGACTCTTATTTTGAAGGGCAGCCTCCACCCGCCGCCCCCGTGATTTGCACGCTGACCCAATGGCAAGCCCTTGGCCGGCGCTGGGCTTGTTATCAATTACATGTTGTTCCTGCAGCCGCTGTGTCCCCGCGAGGATAAACAGCAGGCTTGGCTGGCTGAGGGAGGGGGCGGAGTCGAACGGCCGCAGGGTTGGTGCCCAGAACACTGTGTCCCCTCCCCCTGCACACAGCTCTCGCCACGTGCTGCTGTTTTTTAGGACCTGGGACGTCTTCAGCCCTGGCTCTTGCTCTCTTTAAGGACTGAGCCCTGGGAAGTCCTAGGGTCCGGCTTCGCTCTCAGTACCTCAGTGCTTCTGGGACACACAGCCCTGCGATAAGATCCTGTTGCCTGACTCAGACTGTTCCGCTCCTGGCTCCCAGAATCACCTTTCACTCACTTGCACTCATTCAGCAAATTCTGCCAGGCCGCTTCTCACTCTGGTATTAAAGCCTTGGACCGAGCAGTGAGAACAGCTTATATTCTGGTGAGGAGGTAGACGGGCAGCAAAGGTCACAAACACGGAACCAATATAGTTTCCCACAGTAGTGCTTGATGAGAAGAATATAATATAGGGTGAGGTAACAGAGTGACTTCTCAGCTGAGACCCAAATCAGGAGCCCCCACCTGGAGTGCTGGAGGGAGAAGGACCCACAGAGGGCAGAGCAAGGGCAGCGCTGCCTGGTGGGTGAGCGTGGAGCAGTCAGAGATGGATGGAGGAGGAGGGCGGAGGTGCTCCTGCTGCCCCCAGGAGACTGAGTCTTTGTTGCTGCTGTTTTGTTTTTGAGAGAGTGTCACTATGTAGTTCAGGCTGGCCTTGAACTAACTATGGGGCCCAGGCTGGCCTCAAATGTATGGCAATCCCCGCTGCCCCCAGCCTCCCGAGTGCTGGGGTTACAGGTGTGCATCACCGCGCTTAGCATGGAGATGGAGTCTTATTTCTTTGGGACCTCATTGGAGGGGTTTCCTTCAGTTATCATGCAACTGTACCTCTTCGCTTACTATTTTTTTTCATATCATTTTATCTATGAGTATTTCAGTTTCTATCTTTAAAAGGCAAGGATTTCTGAAATATGTAGCCACGATGCAATTATCACACTTTCAAGTATCAGTGGTAATTGGTTACTGTCATGGAATACTCAGCTGGTGGTCACATTGCAGAGGAGGTTTTAAGCAGTCCTGTTTTGGGCCCCGTGGGTGTTGGAGGCTCATTAAATCCTTAATTTGGGGGGGGGGGTGTCAGAGAGACTACTGTTTACCATGCATGAAGGCTGGTTCTTGTAACCTGAACTGACAGCCCTTGGTGTGTACAGAGCTGGTAATAAGTGTTCAGCATGTGTGAACTCATTGGATGCTCACAAACCAAGATGGACACAGAGAGGTTGTGCCACCTGCCTGAAGTTCCCCAGCTGACAGTTGCAGACAGCAAGCAGAGCCCAGCTCAGAGGCCTGGCGTAGGACGTGCTCCCGCCCAGTCTTGTCACCCTTCGCTTTGTCTCATACTTTCCCTCAGTCCCGGCAATGGTATGGTGACCAGTGTATATTTTAAAACATAGACCTAGTTTTAAATCGTTAGCTGAGTATTTAAACCAAAAAGCCAAATATCCTTCCTAGGGTTCCATGAAGCTTCCTGTCTGAGTTGGGAACGTAAGTCAAAGGCCCTGGCATTGCTAGCAGGAGGGAGAGTTAGAGGTCATTGATCTATAGAATGGCTGGGGAAACTGAGGTTTGGGGGAAGCAACACCCTGCCCAAGGTCGTAGCTGGTGCTGACAGTGGCAGAGCCGAGAAGGAGGTGGGTGTGGAGGTAATGCCAGGCTCCAGAGGACCTCTGGCTCCTCATGCTGCAACCTCAATAAACACCCAGCCTGCCTTGGTCTCTGGGTGGGGACAAAGGTCTAGAGGCGGCCTCAGCACAGCTAACACTGTTGACTCTCTTTGGACACCAGACCTGCCACGGCCTTTGGCTTCAGAGGACGCAGTGTTCTCCTCTCTTCTCTGTCAAAATCTTCTGAGCCCCTCCTGGGTACCAGGTGTCACACCAGGCACTGGGGACCCAGCACAGGCAGTGAGTCCACAGCAGAGTGCTCTGGCTAGAGGGGAGACGGGCATTAGCTGAGCCTTCCTGAGGCGGTGAGTGTCCCACATGGGGTGTGCAGTGGCCATGGGCACAGGGCAGGAGATCCACTTTCCTCATTGGTCAGGGGACTCCTATCTCCTGTCCTGCTTAGATGGCGGTGAGGTACAAGGAGGTCATACATTCAGGGAGCCCTGTGACCTCTTACTTTTATACCTGTGAATTACTGTTGGATGCAGCGGGAGCACTGTGATCCAGCGCTGCTCACCTCCTATCTTCCCGACAGAGGAAAGTGAGGCTCAGGGAGATCTGAGAACTAAACTGTGGACAGGCCTCACCCCACTGGGGGAACAGAGCAGCAAGGGCAGGTGTTTATCACTGTTTAATTTCTTTGCCTCCAAACTACAGTTGTCAGATTAAAATACAGGCAGCACAGTTAAATGTGAATCTCAGAAAAGATAATGTTAAAATATAAGAATGTCCCATCCAATAATATTGGGAGCATACTTATATCAAAAGTAATTTAAAGAGTAATATAATCTGAAATTCACATTTTTTGGGTAGCCTGTACTTTTATTTGCTCAATCTGGCAACCCTTCGAAAGCCCTGACTACACAGGGCCAGAGGGCAAAGAGCCATTCTCCCATCCCTGACACAACAGGCGTGAAGCTGAGATTCCTGTCCTCAGACACTTAGTGGCTCCCTGACACTGGCCATTCCCAGGTCCTCCAAGCCTCCTCACATCCTTTTCCCCAGCATTCACCCGAGTCACTCAGAGATACACATGTCTTCTTTTCCAGGATCATTCTGGAAAATGTTTGAAACCAGAAGTGTCCAGGTTGTGCAATGAGCCTGGAGAGGGCTCTTTTGCAAACAAAGTGGTGCAATTTCAGAAAACACTTGCAGGCTGCGCTCTCCCACGGGATGGAGGCAGGATCAAGGCATTTGGCAATGGGAAGCCATGGGCAGGCAGTGAGGGTGGGGGTGCAGGGGCGCACAGACCCAGGAGGTGCCGGCAAGTGAAGCGTCTTCTGACCAGGCCTCCCTTGTCCCCCTCCACAGCTGCCGCCAGCACGGCCAGGCCAGCATGGTGGACCACTTGCTTCCAGTGGACGAGACCTTCTCGTCACCGAAGTGCTCTGTTGGATTTCTGGGTGACAGGCTGGCCGGCCGGCAGGTGTACCACATGCTGCCGTCACCCCTCTCCGAGGACGACAGTGACGCCTCCAGCCCCTGCTCCTGTGCCAGCCCAGACTCCCAAGCCCTCTGCTCCTGCTACAGTGGAGGCCTGCGCTCCTCCAGAATAAGCAGAGGCCAGGACAGCATCTTGGATTTTCTGCTGTCCCAGGCCACGCTGGGCAGTGGCGGTGGCGGAGGTGGGGGCACTGGGGACAGCAGTGGTCCCGTGACCTGGGGGACCTGGTGGAGGGCCCCAGTGCCTGTGAAGGGGGAGCCTTGCTGCTTTCCCGAATTTCCTGTGGGTGACACTGATGACGTCCCCAGGCCCTTTCAGCCGACCCTGGAGGAGATTGAAGAGTTCCTGGAGGAGAACATGGAGCAAGAGGTTAAGGAGGCTCCAGAGAGCAACAGTAAGGACCTAGAGACCTGTGGCTCGCTTTCCTCTGCGCCACACCGGAACCACCTCCGTCCTGGTCCTGGGGGGAGAGAGTGCTGTACCCCTCCACCAGGTGGCACCGGTGCAGGTAGCACCCAGGGCCCCGGAGAGGGGCCTGTGGCCGAAGGGCCCATTCCTGTGCTGCTGCAGATCCAGCCTGTGCCCGTGAAGCAGGAATCGGGCACAGGGCCGGCCTCCCCTGGGCAGGCCCCGGAGAACGTCAAGGTTGCCCAGCTCCTGGTCAATATCCAGGGGCAGACCTTTGCACTCGTGCCCCAGGTGGTGCCCTCCTCCAACTTGAACCTGCCCTCAAAGTTCGTGCGCATCGCCCCTGTGCCCATTGCTGCCAAGCCCATTGGGTCAGGACCCCTGGGGTCTGGCCCTGGTGGCCTCCTTGTGGGCCAGAAGTTCCCTAAGAACCCAGCGGCAGAACTCATCAAAATGCACAAATGTACTTTTCCTGGCTGCAGCAAGATGTACACCAAAAGCAGCCACCTCAAGGCCCACCTGCGCCGGCACACGGGTGAGAAGCCCTTCGCCTGCACTTGGCCGGGCTGCGGCTGGAGGTCAGTATGGTGGGGGACAGGCCCAGGCAGTGAGCAAGTCCCTGCTCCTATCTGCTTACTTGGGTGTATAGACAAGGCCATTTTCTCCACTATTAGATAAGTCTGATTAGGACGGGGAGAAAGGGGTGGGCAGGGGCAGGGCCAGAGCTGGCACTGCCATCCAGAGACTTCCTTGTCTCTCTGGGTTACTAAAGCCGGAAGCCACCTGGTGTCTCCAGTTTCACAGTGACCAGGTAAGGCTTATTAGGACCTGTGCTGCCTACTGGGTCTCCTAGTCCAGGGGCTGGGAACAGTGGCAGGACATTCATGCTACCCAGGAGCTGGGCATGACAGCACAGGCTGTGTGCCAGGCAAAGGCTTCCCCCCTGCCTTGCAGTGCCCATGGGGTAAGTATCACCATCATTCCCAGCTTTTGTCTGAGAACAGGGAAAGCTTGGATTGGTCATGTACCTCTCCGAGGTCACCCTGCTCTGTAAATGGGATTTGAGCTCCAGGGGGTGAATCAGAGTGATCACGTCCAGAAAATGCTATCTTCTCAGCCAAGGAGATGAGGCTCCGTCACAGACGCTTACGGGCACGTGGGTTGGGCTTAGTCCCTGTTTCCTCCCTCGGAACACGGAGGTGTGTTTTGGAAGGCTCCAAAGCCAACCAAGAGGGAGGACCAGGCCGGCTGACAGTGCTGGATAAAGATGCAGAATCCTTCTAGGTTCTGTGCCCTGCATGGCAAGGTGGGAGCGCTAGTCCTCAAAGGGCAGGAACCTTTCCCGGGGTTACCTGGCCTTTGAGTGCCAGAGGCAGATGGAATCAAATTCCTGTGCATCATTTCTCTGGGCCCTTAGGACTGCTTGTCCTCCGTGGGAGGGCATATCTGCCTTTCCTGAAGTGGAGACAGCCTGCCAGGAGCTCACATGCTCAGGTGCCACAGCCAGGTCCTCCTCGGCCTAGGACAGTCATCTCAAGGGGACTCCTGACCTGGCTGGAAGGGCAGTGTGCGCTCTCAACACCTCGCTTGTCTTTGCCTCAGTTACTGCTGCCCCTGCTGTGTGTGGGGGTGAGGGTGGTGGGTACATCTGTGTACATGTCGATTTGTATAGAACTGAGCCTTGCAGTTGGATATATAGCTGTGTGTGCATGCACATGCATACTGGTATGTGCATCTTGCTTTCTTCACATGCCCGTGACCAAATGTGTTTGCATCTCTTGCCTGTGGTGGTATGTGGGGATATGCACATGTGTATCTGTGGGTGTGGCACTTGGGCACAGTTTGTAGCTTTTGTTTCCTTGACTAGACTTTGGTCCTAGGAGCTCATGAGTGTTGGCCCTGGGTAGGGGTCCTGCCCTGCTTAGGTGGTGCCACAGGCTGGGCGCTGTAAGGGGACTGTGACTTTGGTTGCCCCTTTCCCTTGTGCACCAAGCTGGCCAGAGAAGGAACTCTTCTCAGAGTGTCCTGGGTTTCAGAGGCCCTTCCCCCCTCCTGAGAGAGTATGTCCTGCCCCACCCGCTACTCATACAGCCCCCAGAAACCCACCAGGGTTTGGTCTTGGTGTCCCTCTTGTGCGGTGGCCTGTGGAGCGGGCCTAAGGCTAACAGCGCCTGTGAGAGGAGGGACGTCCGGTGGGGGGCGCTCTGTTGGGAGGTCATATAAACTGCAGAGGAGCCCAAGTGGGATGCCAGGGGACCTCTTGAGGGGGGAAGGACGTTATGGCATCTTGTTGGAGGAGGCAGTGGGGGCCGGGGTTTTGGACTGCATCTCAATCTTGCCGTGTGCCTGTGGAGTGGGCCCCCACAGAGCCCGTCTCCCTGTCGTAGAGTGGAGGGCCAGCACTTTGCCACCAGGGCTGGTGGACAGCAGTGGTCAGAAGAGTCCTCTTCTTAGGGGACATGTCATCACTGCCATACATGGTGCCAGCTGAGGAGGTTCCCCACACTTGCAGGGACTCTGCAAACCTTCCTTCTTCTCGCTTCTTCCTCTGTGTGCCTTCTTCCTTAGGAGGTAGGATGGGCAGCCCCCTCCAGAACACTGGCTCTGACTCAGGATGGGCTCATCTTTTCCAGTGCCATCCCCTGGCCAGTGCTGACCACTGATGAATGGCTTCTCCAGTTGGGATGAAGTCACGTGGGGCTGCAGGCAGGGAGGGCATGGTCACAGCCACATACTACCCACTCCTCCAGCAAGAGTGAGCCTGCTTTGTTCCTGCAGAGCCAGAGAGTAGACAGGGCCCGCAGGCCAGAGTATATCTCAGGAAGGCAGACTATGGCCTTCACACGGTTGCTTCTGGAAGTCATGCGTTACCCAGGGCAGAGGTGCGCAATGAGAATGGACACTTGTGGGAGGGATTCAGTTATGTACTGTCTGAGCCTTGGCATTGTCTTCTCACCCAGGACCCACTCAACTGAGGAAGGTTGGGTGGGTGCAGGCATGGTGCGTTCAGCGCAGTGCAGCCCCAAGAGCTATCTCTGCTGTCTGCCTCTCTGGGCTTCTAGAGGGCTTTTCTTAGCAGGTCTGTCCTTCATTATGTCATGCAGGGCAGAGGTTTTGTCTGTTTGGCTGCTAAGGAATCTGTTTCTCTGAGGGTGAGGGGAGCCCCTGGTTGACTTCAGGGCTCCTGATCCACAGGGCTGTACTTATGAGGGTTCTAATGTCTTCCAGTGAGGCCCAAGGTGGAGTGAGCCGCCATGCAGCTCCTTTTAGCTGCCAAGTGGGCCCAGCGTGAGGGTGGCCCAGCTCGGACAGGCTTGGGGAGGTGAGGGTGATGAGCTGTCATATTGCTGGGCCACTTACTGTATACTCGCACTACCCTCCTCCACGCAGTCCTTTACTTCCCTGGGGACCTCAGTACCTCTAGATGATTCTGGCCTTGAAGTGTGCAGCATGCAGTTTAGTGCACTTCCGTTCCCGCGTGTTCCTCCTGCCCGGGGCTGCAGGCTGCCTAGCGAGCTCCCGCCCCTCTTCCTCCTCCTGAGGTGGATCCAGCTGCTCCTCTGCTGCTCAGGTATGGGCTGACTCCAGGCCCTTGGTCTCCAATAGCATCCTCCTGGTAGCTGTAATGGTCTTACTGTGGTCTAGGCTTTGTTCGGTACACCCACTCCGAGTCCTCATAACAGCCTTCTACAGTGTAGGTACTAACCTACATTCAACAGAGGGGGAGACTGAGGCATGGGAGAATCATGTTCCCAGGGATATAGCTAGTGAGTGTGGACTTGGGGTGCACACCTGGTGTGTGCCTCAGCCCCACTCTGCCCTTCTAGCTGTACTACCTGATACCAAAGTGATTTTCATCTCTAAGCCCATCTCTCCTCCCCAGCCAGTTATCGGTGCCTTCAGCCTTTGTGCTTGTGGGCTTTGGGAGTACGGTGACCACAGCATGATGCTGGCAGGAGCCCTCATGAATGCACTGTTAGGCACTGCTGTGCATGTCATGTGTATATTAGTTCACTTAATGCTCAAAAGTGGTCTATGAAGTGGGCATCAGTATGTTGTACCCATTTTACAGAAGAGGAAATTGAGACACAGAACAGGGTAGTAAGTTCTCTGCAGTCATACAGGCATGACATGGTGGAGCCGGGAGTGTTATCAGGGCCGTCTGCTCCCTGTTCATCCCAGCCTCTGGGACCTCCCTCCAGCCCCTTCTGCACACCTTCCGGTGGTGAGCAGACCTCCCTGCAGCTAGCTCTGGCCTCTGCCATCACATCCTGCTTGCCTCTCTGCAGGGGCTGCCCCCTACTCTTGAAGCCTCTTCTCTTCCTCCTCCTCCTGGCTAACTTGGGTTTGGCACTGAACCCTGCACCCACAGAACAAGTCAGCCCCTCTGTTTAGACCCAGGGCTCCTCCTTCCACTGCCCAGGTCAGTGTGTGCCTGGGTCCCAACCCTGCTTCCTTCTGCTTTTATCCTGCATCCAGCATTCCTGTCTTTTCTACTCTGGTGACACAATTTTGTACCAGTGAGGAGTCTGAAGCCAGACTTCTATTCTCCAGCCATCTGTTGAGAGGCTTCTTGCAGGGCTTCCTAGAAGTTGCGCTGCTTCATTCTCTGACACAAGCCTTCTTTGTTCCTCACGGCAGAACATCTTGTTCCAGAGTAGCCATGCTATTTCTCCAGAAAGAATCCCCTTCCTCCATAGCTAATGTGACTATTAATAACTGTCACAGCCCTGGGTGGCAGGTACTGTTGTCATCTACAGTGGACAAAGAAGGACCAGAACAGGGCAATTACAGGCCCAAGGCCATGGAGCCAGCAGGCAGAGAGACAGCTCCAAAGCCAGTAGTCTGGCTCCCAGCCTGCTCTCTTGTCCCCTCTGTCACTGCTGCCCTTACACAATGAAATATTCTCTGACCCCATCCTTGTGGTAGACAGAGGCTCCAAGGATGGTTGGGTGGGTTGTGCATTGTACAACTCAAGAGTTCCATTTCCTTTGTAGCCACTGAAACTTGATAGTTTATGACTTTCTGACAGATGGTAGATTAAGTGTATCAAGGAAGGGGCACCTTCACAGCAAGGTGCTACATATGTTAGTGCTGATGTTGAAGGCTGCTTCCAGGGAGCCACCTGGACCCCATGCTTCCTCTGCCCTGCAACCTAGCAGGAGAAGTGATGGGCCTTGCCCCAAGGCCCCCCTCCCCCCACTGCAGGACCTCACCAGGAACTGGCCTTGCACTGAACTATACGCATGTGGTAAGAGCTCACAGTTTTGAACAACTGCTTCATGCTAAGCCCTCCTCTAAACATTTTATGGCCTTTTACAATCTCCTGGGATAGGTCAGTCATTCTCTCTCTGTGTAGGTGGGCAAACTGCGGCTTAGCAAGCTTAGTGCCTTACCAGTTTGCCTGGTCAGTCCAGAGGCTTCGTCTTACCTACCCCATCCCTACTCCTTCCCACTATAGCCTCAGGCCTCTCTATTGGCTGCTGTTTGGAGAATGTATGGTGTGAGGTGGGGATCTTTTGAGGGAGCTCTAGTTGCAGGAACTTTCCCTCAGGTACCAAGGTGCTGCACAGCAGGGAAGGCTCAGTGGTTAGGACAGCTTGTTCTAGCTTGCTCTAGTCTGGATGCCCCTCAGCTACCCATCCTTCCCAGGTGTTTCTATAAGCAGAGGTCTACTATGGCCTATGTCACTTCCTGGATGAGTCCTGGAAGGCAGACCGAAAACACGAAGTCTTCATTGGACTAGTGAGGAAACTGAGGTGCCTGGTGGTTCAGTCATTTGCTCAGGACCGCACAGGACACACAATTGGATGAGAACAAAGGCAAGACCCTGAGAAAGAATCTTGCCTCTCTGAGCCTCTGTCCATGGTCTTGCCAGCCCAGAAGGACTGACCCCAGCCTCTTGGCCAGTGCCTGGGAAGACTTGCCCCTGCCAACTCACTTGTTCAGAAGCTCTGTGCCCAACTCCAGCTGGGGGCAGTTGGCCCTATCCAGGGGGTCAACTAGAAACACACTGCCTAGCCAGGTAGGGCAGGCTCCGGTGGAAGCTGGCAGCATCAGTTGGGAGTCCAGGCCATCTTCTAGCACCACAGTAGGCAGGGTAAGGAAGGATAACAGCAAAGGGGCTGTGCAGAGACCTTGGCTGTGGCCTCAGTTGCTCTGTCTTGCCAGTGACCCTGGATCAGCCTCTCAGCACCATGAGTCTGTTCTTTACCTGCCATACAGGACAGTTGAGCTTCACTGAGTGTGAAGATATGCTGAGAGGCCTTCCCTGTGCTAGGGCACAAGTGATACCCTGAATGTGGGTTGAAATGCCAGCTTCCCAGTGCAACAGCTGTTCCCTGTCTGGAAGCAGGTCTGTGGGTCCAGGGCAGCAGAAGAGGCTGAGGCACGTTCCTTCCTACAGAACCCTTCTGTGCCCACCTGAGCCCTTGCCCACACCTGTGTTGCTAAGTCCTGCTCCCCTTCCCACCACAGAACCAAGGTTATCAAGGTCAGGACAGAGGTAAGATACCTGCTCAGATCAGTTGGATGGGTTGGGGTCTGCCTTTCTGGCCATCACCTGACCTGCCTTTGGCCAAGTAGCCCCAGGTCTAGAAATGAAGTATTAGGCCTGGTGCTCCTATGTGTGTGTGTGTGTATACACGTGTGCATGTGTGTAAGAGCACATTGCGTGTATGTACACATGCCTATGCACTGGGCCTGTCCCTGCAGTGGCTCCTTGTCCTTTTGAGGCACTCCCTAGGCCCACATTTTCATGTGAACACACTTCCTGAGGATCTGTCTTACAGCAGGCAGTGGGCTGGCAACAGGGGAGACCATAGGCAGACATGTCCTCGATGGGGACAACAGTCTAGTGAGACAGACTGATATTCATCAAAATGTTGAAACAGATTTAAAGTTGCATTATTGGCAAGAGTGAGGAAAGAGTGGTGCATAGTGCACTTAGTGCACTTAGGATAAGGTACGGTCCTGGAGGGCTTTCCTGAGAAAGTGGCATTTGAGCTGAGCCCTAAGAGACATGCAGGAGACAGCAAGGGTGGGAAGGGAATGTTCCAGACAGAACATTATGGGCACATGTCCTGTGGCAAGTAGAACCCAGAAAGCCCCTTGTGTGTGGTGCACAGAAGAGGCAGGGGGTGTGTTGGTGAAGTGCCATCAGGTGGGCAAAGTCTCGAGTCCCTGCAGTCAGTGACAGGCTGTTTGGACACCTCATCTGGGCTGTGTTTCTTCCTGTTGCAGTTCTTGCCCCTAGCCTAGTAAAGGTGATGAGGAAGACATCAGGGAAACCATCTAAAACTCTTAAAAATATCTCTCAGGGTGCAGTTTGGTTTGGGAGGCGTCTTCAAGGGCCCCACACCCGGGACAGCAGGGTCCGGGGTGGCGTGAGCTCCGGTGCAAAGCTCCCTTTCCCTGCTCTAACAGAAGAAGCACAGAGGAGCCGGGAACTCCCTGAAGACTGGGGGCAGGGGCTGCCTCCTCCTCCGCTGAAGCACTCTCGGATAGTCCTTCGGGGCTGCCCTTTTGGAGTCTGGTCCAGCGGGGAAGGTGAGGCCACAGGTTAGGGAGAGGCAGTCCACGTCAGGGCCTCCCACATCCCATGCCAACCACGTTGGCCACGGGAGAGTCAGCCCTAGGCTTGGCAGCCTTGGCTCCTGCTGTCCAGAATGCTCAGAACAGACCCCTCTGTGGCAGCTGGAGCCTGTAGTCCGCGGTTCTTGCCATTCTGGAGGGCGGCAGGGGCCTCTCCTGCAGCTGGTACACTGAGGACTGCTGGTGAAGGCACACGTAATTTGGTGTTTTGAGACCCAGCAGGGCCTCCCCAAGCCTACTCCAGTCCCATGGAGGCTGAGTATCGTTGGGTGCACACCAGGTGGGTGCCTTGGGTCCCCGCGGGCCGCGCCTTGCTGACCCGCCATGTCCCGCAGGTTCTCGCGCTCCGATGAGCTGTCGCGGCACCGGCGCTCGCACTCCGGCGTGAAGCCATACCAGTGTCCCGTGTGCGAGAAGAAGTTCGCACGGAGTGACCACCTCTCCAAGCACATCAAGGTGCACCGCTTCCCGCGGAGCAGCCGGTCTGTGCGCACCGTGAACTGAGCACGCCTGCCAGTCCCAGCCCCGCCTCCCACCCCAGACCCATTTTTTAAAAACAGTAATTTATTTGCCTCCCTCAGAGGGTTGTGACAATGTTACCAGCCCACCTTCTGAAACCTAGGAGCTGAGACCCCAGAGCCACCACCTGCTGCCTTTCCTGGGAGAACTTGGAGCCCTGCGCCTGTGTCCCCGGGGACCGGGTCACCAGCACCTGGGGCTAGAGGCAGGCCTTGGTGCCTTGGTGCCTTTGTGCCTTCCCGCAGTAGCCTGGCCTGTGCCACCACCTCCAGCTGGAAGCAGGGTCCTGGGGGCCTGGCCCTTCTCCCACTGGGCGCTTTGCCTGGGCCAAAGCCAACACTTTATGTCTGGGGCAGAAGAAGTGTGCAGTTTTGAAATTTCAGTTCCCAGGGGGAGCCATGCCGGGAAGAAGGAAGTAGGCCAAGAGTCCAGGACTGCGCTGTGCTCTGCAGGCAGCTGGTGTTTCCGATGTGGCTCGCAGGACGAGTGGAGGGTATGGCAGGCACTTGTGGCCGGTGGCCACTGGCGCCTATGTGGGAGAGAGCGCCCCCTGCCTCCTGGGGCTGACAGTGCATGTGCTTGAATTAAACGTGCGAGACAGACAGAACCATAAGCGTCTGTCCCCAGCTTGGCCCAGTCCTATCTCCTGTTTGCCAGACAAATGCTGACTCCGGTCTCTGACTCCTTTTAGCGAGGAGAGGGGAGCAGGCTGCTCTAGGTGTGAAAGAGCTAGGTAGAACCTCCCAGCCCTGGTTTAGGTGCATTCCTCGTTTTGTCTAGAAGTTAATATCAAACGAACTAGCTTGTTTTGACAGGTTTATTCCACATCCTATGAATGTATGTAAATAAGCTGTACATAGGTACATCTACATAAGATCTTTTAAATAACATCGACATTTGTGTAAATTTGAAATTTAAAAAATCTATAAAGCTGGTGTACATATGTTACAATTATGTATATTTTCTTTGGTCCTTCATAAAAATATATTTACTTTGCCAATAAAAAGAAAAAAGTCAGCTGCTTTTCTTGGCATTCGTGTGTTGTTTTCCTCCACTCTGCTGCGGTGATGCTGGGGTTGCGTCTTTGTGTCTACACTGGCACAGCTCAAGGGATCTTGTTTTGTACCCAGAGGGGTACAGAAGTCCCTCTGGGATCCAGCCATTGGGTTCCACTCACTATAGTTTTACTCCTTAGAGCTCTGTGACCTCTTCTCTCTGTAAGCCCGAATCCAGCCCATATTGCAGAATTGCCCATAGGAAGCCGCATCAGGTCAGATTATCCTGCACACATCACCTGCTCCCCTAGCTTGCTATTTGAGTCCCTTGCCCAGTGGTTCATCCATCAGGGACCTTGTGTGTGCCCCCATATGCTTGTGTGCCGTGTCGTGATGCCAGGTTGTTTACTCACTTCCCCTGGACCATTTCCTGTTTGCACAGAGGATTTTGACTATTATCAGTCTTGTCCAGGCATTGGTGAGATACAGAGGCCAGCATATAGAGTTAGGCCACCTGCCCCATCCTTCCCGATTCCCTGATGTGTTTGAGATCTCCCACTATTGAGGTGTGGGTACATGCACACATCTTGTACAGCCTGAGAGCCTGGGGACTGTGAAGCCAGAGAACAAGGAGAAACTGGGCTCTGCAGAGAATGGCCCTGTGGAAGTGGCCAGGTCCTGCCTGCCATAGCAGCCCAGCTGGTGTGGCAGGGAGAGAAGGCTCCCCTGAGTCACCTGCATGCAGTGAGAGATGAGAATCTTCTAGGAGGGCCCCCTTCCTGTGGACCCAGTGCTTTAGAAGACCCATAAGCAAGTTGGGGCAAGTGTTTCTCATTAAGCCTCTGGGAGCTCTGGGGGCAGTTGGCAGATAGATTTCTAGCAGGGAGATGCTCGCGCGTGTGTGTATGTATGTGTGTGTGCGCTCACTGCCTGTGTGTGTGTGTGTGTGTGTGTGTTCTCACTGCCTCTGTGTGTGTGTGTGTGTGTGTGTGTGTGTGTGTGTGTTCTCACTGCCTTGGCACCTGGCTGCTGCTTGTCCGTTTCTTCCAGTGGGAGCTGGCAGACCCTGAGCTTTGGTGTGTGCCCACGACCCAGCATGGCTCTTGGGAGGACAGACATCCCATTCTGACTGGCCTGTCTTGGGGAAAGGACTGGGCCTTGTAACCTCTGCCCTTTGCCCCCGAATGCCCTTTGCCTTTGAAGACAAACATGCCCTGGGGAGGTGAGGCATTGATTTCCAGCTCCACTAACGTAATCTTTCTTGATCTGTAAACAAAGGGCAGAGCCACAGATGAGGGGGAATTCGGGCACCGTCCTCTGCTGGTGACAGTAGAGAAGGCGTGGAGCTGTGGCGCCTGTACCTGCGTGGCTCAGGGCCTGCCCGGACACACCGCTCTGGCTCAGGGCCTGCCCGGACACACCGCTTGTCTTTCTTCCGCGTGACGCCCCCAGCAGCCCATCTGACCACCAGTCCTCCCAGCTGAGCTATCAGACCAAGGCTCAGCTGGCCATCTTGGGCAGGGGGTATGTGGGGTGGTCCAAGTGGTCCCCTATCTGGGCACACTTGTGCTCCTACCCTAAGGTGAGTCTGTGTCATGGAAGTGTTGGTTGAGAGGTATTGGGGTGCACAGCAAGGCATGGACTAGGGTCACAGAGCAAGGTACAGCAGTCATGCTGCCTGTTGGCCCTTGGCTCTGGCACCCCGGTGGGTTTTTTAGACCTCTCCAGATCCCAGCTCCTTCACTGTGCAGAACAGGCAAGCGTGAGCATCCCCAGGTCTCAGGGTGGTGCTACACAATAAGCAAGGGCAGAAATTCGACTTTGGATGACGGCCGGGATGCAAACGTGCTTCCTGTCAGGGTGGGGAGTCAGGAACTTGTGCCTTGTTTCTTCACTGCCGATGGCCCTGATGTACCAATGCCACTGTGGGGACCCAGGAGAAGGTGAGAGTTGGGGTGCCAGGCTTGGCCCTTGCCTCTGAGAGACCCCTGTGCCACCCCCTCTCATCCTCTGTGATTTCCGTAGCCTGAAGAGGCGCCCTTAGCTAGGCCTGTGAGCTGAGAAAGCAGGTGGTGACACTGCATGTGTGTATCCTGCAATTATCTGTAGTGGAGAGGAGTTTGGAAGGTCACAGAACAGAAAATCTAGACATTACAACCTCCCTCCCACCTTACCCTGCTCAGTGTCTGCCCCCAAGTCACACAGAGGGGAAAGGGCCGTTTATCAATCAGTTTACCAGGTAGCATGTGGGTCAAGCTGCTGTAACAAAGAAGTCCCCAAATTCCACCATTCAAGCAAGGTAAAAGTTTATCTTCCTCTAACAGTCTGAAAGTAAGCAGGCTGGGTTTACACAGTGGCTCTGGCACGGGGCATCCAGGCTCCTCTTCTGCTGCTCTTCCAGGTTCTAGGATGCGCATTTAAGATGGCACAAAGGGCCAGCTGGTGTAGGCAGGTGTTGTAGTCAGAGTTTACAAGGGAATGGATTTAGTACAGGACACATACTGTATTGTATTATTTTACAATATTCACCCAAAGAGTCAAATGCAAAAGAATGTGGGAGATCTGTCCACACGCTAGAGACCCAAAGAATCCAGTTGAGGGCCTGGATCCCATGGCAATGTCCTCCACAAGTCCAGCTGGAGGCCTAGAGCCCATGACAATATCTCATGCAAGTCTGTATCAAGGATCTGCGCTGGAAAGTCCGAAAGGTCAGTGATGGAAGCTAGAAAGTCTGTACCAGCAGGATGAAGGATCTGCGTCAGCAGCCTGAGGAATCTGCACTGGAGCCAGGAAGTGATGCCCAAGGTAAAGACAAGAGTCCCCGCACAGAGAATCACTATCATCCTCAGCAACAGTGAGGACCAGAGCTCCTCCCATGATGAGAACAGCCAAGTTCGTATCAGGGAAGCCACCATGACAAGCTTCTCCAAGAGAATCAACAGCACACCACCTTCCCCTCCAGTTCTCCTTTTACGCTGTTGGCAACAGTCCTGAGGAGGGCCTTCCACACCCAGCGCCATGATGATTCAGTTCAGCTGGGTGTTACAAAGTGACCATTTGTTAATCCAGTACAGCAGGTGAGGGGCCGTGTTCTCACCCTGTCCCCCGAGGCATGGACAGAGATTAGCACCATCTGCTTTACTCAGGTCCCATTGGCCAGAAGGAAGTCACATGGCCTCATCAGTTGCAAGGTAAGCTGGAACATGTTGTCTCCCACTGGGAAGTATGTGCCCATCTAGAATGTGGGGGACCTATTACAGGAGAAAGAAGAGGAAGTGGAAGCGGGGGCAGCCAGCTGTTTCTACTGCGAGCTCAGGATACCCTCAGCTTCCCACAGCCTGCACAGCACAGGGAAGCCGTGGAGCGCCAAGGTGAGTTCAACTCTTGTGGCCGCACCCATGTCCTCAGAAGGGACATCCCCAGCAAGTGGGGGAACCAGGGGACCCTGGGTTCCCAGGGGCAGTGGATTGTCAGGAAGGGTAACTGGTGAGGAAGCAGGAGGCCCCATACAGAGTCCTCACGGCTGTGGACAGACGCCAGCCCCTGTAATCCTCACTCTCCTTCCTCTCCTGCCCCTCCTCCTCTTGTTTCTCTTCCTCCTTCCCCCCCCATCTCCCCTCTTTCTCCTCCTTCTCCGCCTCCTCTTCCTCGTCCCTCTCCCCTCCTCCTCCTTCTTCTGTCCCTTTTTCTTTTTCTGGTACTGGTGATCGAACCCAGAGCCTTCACGCTGAGCTATATCCAATCATGAAACTGGCGAGAATTTGTAATCCTCCAGCCTCAGCCTCAGCCTCCCAGAGTACTGAGATTATAGATGTGCACCACCATAGCTGGCCCACTCTCTGCATCTAAACAGGATCCAGAGACTATGTAGGGACCATGTATCGAGGTGGACAGAGTCAGAAGAGTCTGGAATCAGTGATTCCCTGGAAAGTTGTAGTTGTCTTACACTGCATTGTTTCAGAATATCAAAGGCACAGGCAGCAGGAACTGCTGGGAACAGGCATGTTCCACACAGGTGTGAGGAAGGGATCTGCACTTACACAAGAGCGGGGTCAAGGTTGATCTAGTATGTGCCAAACAGCAGTTATTTTTGTTTGTTTTGACACAGGGTCCACTCTGTATTTTAGGCTGGCCTTGAACTCACTGTGTAGCCCAGGCTGGCCTTGAACTATAGGTGATTTTCCTGCCTCAGCCTCCCAAGTGCTGAGATTACAGATGTGTGGTACTATGCTCAGCTTTCAAACAGCAGTTCTGAACAGGACTTGCTTTATTAGAGGACAGGGCAGGAGTGGAGACAGCTGCTCTGCAGCCTGCTCCAAAGGTGCAAAATGAGGCAGAGAGAGCGAGCAGTATGTGGAAGACGCGCAGAAAGCTCACACTCGGACGATCCCCAGTGGGGCGCAGGCAGCCATCTCCAGTAACAAGGGAACGGTACGGCCACCCGGGAGGCCAGTGGAGAGACCCAGGCAGCCAGAGCAGAGCGCCAGCCGAAGGTGAAAAGAAAGATGTAAGAGAAAAGGAGGTACGAGGAAACAGACAAGGCCAGGGCACGGTTAAAATCCCCAAAGGAAGCCAGAAGGAGGGTGGAGAGGGCAGGGGTACCAAACACAGTACAAGGATGAACATGCAGAAGTCTCCCTGGGTGCTGTGGGAAGGGAGATTGAAAGTCAGCTGGGTGAACACCAGGGGAGGACAACAAGGCCCCTGCTGTTAGGGGAAGCGAGAGGCCTGAGTCTGACTCGGGGACAAAGGGAACAGGTGCCAAGGCCTCGGAAAATTTACCCATGAAGGATGGGAGACTGGGGCGAGTGGACTTTGAAGGCTGAGTGGGCTTTGCTGTGTGGGTTGACCATTCTGAGTGTAGAGAGTGCTCAGCAACACCGCACCCCAGCGTTATGGGAAGGTGGAGTAAGTTTGAATATTTCAAACAACAGAACCACCGCGGGACGGACAAGAGGCGATAGTAAGTGATGAGGTGTAAAGGAGAAAAATGCAAACACAAAGAAGGCTCTCTTGCCTGAGGAACAGGTCTACATTAACAATACAGGCACGGAACCGCAAATGCAGTGTACGTTCAGGAAGGTCCTGCCGTGTGCCACAGAACTGTCAGTCCCGGTCAGGAGGGGTCGCCTGAATCCAGAAAGGAGTCACACACAGACACACACACACGTGCACGCGTGCGCACACACACGCACACGCACACACCCTAAGACGGAGAATCTGCCCAACCATCTTCCTCCACTTTTCCAGTGCGGCTCTTGCGTGAACTCTTGTACCTTTGGTAGTATAAGGACTTGCCAGCATGCAGCATGGGTAGAGAGGGCGGCTGGTCCTCAGAAGCCAGCTGGGACATTCCTCACTTCCCCCAAAGGAGAGGTATTACTGTAAACCCCGAGGGCAGTGCTGCTCCTGGACAGCTTCCGGAATTGGAGTTAGGACCGGGGCTACCACCATGCTGGAAAACCCTCTTGCAGCCAGCTGGATGCGGGTGGAGCCAAGGGTGGAAGCAGGTGGTTCGAGTTGTAAATATGTGATTAGAACAGTGAAAACACATTTCTGTAGAAATACACCTAAGCAATTCCCACTGCATTTTGAAATCCAAGTACAAATGTCAGAAATTGTTAGAGAAAGAGAAGAGTGTGAGATGCGGAAGTAGCACTGAATACCGGTCTGGCTGTAGATCCTGCGGTCAGAGGAGGAGTGGGGAAGCTGTGGGAAACTTGCAGTGTTCTCTCAGGATCTTCTCCTTCCCGGGACATCTGCCTTCTGTACAAGGCAGTTTAAACCTATCCTCTATTTTCCCCTTTCCAGAGAAGTCTTTGTCTTAGGCACAGAATGAAAACGTGAGACTGGAAACTGGCTGATGGCTGTCCCCAGAGCACTCTGATTAAATGCACCTGCTGTCACTTCAACAGAGGAGTGAGGGTCACTCGTCTGGTCCCATAGCACACTGCACAGTGCTCTTTCTTACCTGAGCCACCTTGGACAAGAAATGAATGCTCAGACATGGTGGCTGCTGAGAGGACAGTGGATAAGCGCCCTATCAGGGAATGCCCTGCACCTAGGGGAGCTCTGCTTGTCCCTTTGGGGTTGCAGGAGACGTGGCCGTCTTCTGTGTGTCAGCCTGAGGGAGGACCCCGGGGGTGGCAGTGTAGTGAAGGGTAAAAGCCTTCCTACCCCGCTTCCTACCATCCTGAGCTGGGGCTCTGCTGGAAATCTGGGTACGCAGCTGGAAATCCCGTGCCACCTCCTGAGCAGAAGTTCACCCGATGTCCTGGACGTGGTTGCCAGGCTGGATTTATTCTCTCCAGTCTTTATGTTAGTCAACCTCTTTCTGGATGACGACAGTGTCACTCAGTATTTAGCATGTTCTGCTTTTGTTACTTTTCCTGGTCCTCACTAGTTATTTCTCCTGGCAGCCACCACTGAAGGTTTACAGGGTCACACAGCCCCACTAGTTTCACTTGGAAAATGCTTATTTGAGATTTCTGTTTAAATAATATATTAAAATAATAGAATTGCATATTTTATTCTGTTGTAATTATATAACTTATAATATGTAATATAATGTTGGCACATTTACTAATATTTAACATATACCAAGTCCACCAAAAATGTATACACACTTTGGGCAAAGAAAAACTTGTATAAATATTTTAATACTAAATTTATTGAGCCATCATGTGGTTAATAAAAGTTACCTTTGGCCTCTACAATTACAAGAGGTGCTGAGTGATGGGCATGGCTTCCAGACACTTATTAGTGCGGAGAACTGCTGCTTTGATAATCTTGGTCGTTGAGATTGCTGCACATGCATTTTCAGGTTCTTCTCTAAGGGCCGGCAGTGTAGCTGTTTTTCTGTGATATACAACATCCTCTAGGGTCCCCCATATGAGGGTAATCGCACCTGTTGAAGAAAGATAATACTATTTTTCTTTGCCTAAAATGTGTGTGCATTTTCCCAACAGATTTGGTATATCAGTACACACACAACAAAATATGGAACACACTAAAATGATGGCAATAAAATAATATACAATAATATAATGTCTGTTTGTACCTATATACACATATATAGAATTTAAATAATATATCTATGTCATATACTGTTATTTCTAATTTAAATAATAAAATAACAGTTGAGTGTTGCTTACTGTTGGGGAGATTTCCCAATAAATGCAACATTGGGTGATTTCACTCTGTGAAACACAGAGTATACTTATACAAATTAAGACAGTGATGACGCCACTGGGTGATATATTTGTATGAGGGCACTGTTGTATCTGCACCTCATCATTGGCCAATATGTCATTATGGGGCACACAACTGTATGTTATATGCACTAGAAGTAAAAATTATCATTGAACATGACTATCACCTGCTCTGCAGGAATCCCAAGCACTTAATGTTTTGTTTCCATTCATCCCACCCCTAGGCACCTCTATCTTTCTCTTGAAACTTCAAATTCTCTACCTTCTTACACTAAAAGAGGAGTGAGGGGCAGCCTCCTTGCGAGGGATGGCGGTAATACCTTCTTCGTGAGGTCACTGTGCGGACTGAAGGAATAAAACTCTGACCTGCACCGAGAACAGCGTCTGACAGGAGAAAACAGTGGTAGCTGGTGGTAGTTCAAAGGCTTGATTTTTTTTTTTTTTTTTTTTAGTGCTGGGAATGTAACCCAGTGCCTGATGAAGCATGCTGGACAAGCGTTTTGCCACTGAGCTGCACTTCCAGCCCTGTTGGTGCTGCTTTTATTGCTGTTCCTTGTTGCTTGGTTGTTCCTTCAGTATCTCCCTTCACCCCGAGCAGCTTGGTAAGATATCTCTTCTAGATGAATTCACTACTCTTCCCGGTAGTAGTTTTATTAAAGTCAATGTTTTTTAGTAACAGCGCCTGAACATCCTCCCTGCAAAGGAGTCTTTGGTGACCTCATTCCCTGCAGAAGAATGGCAGGGCTCTCTGTTTAATAGCATCTCCTCATGCTCATTCACAGGTCGTTAAATACTCAACAGCAGGGAGAGTTGGAAGCTGATGTGTACAAGCCACTGCTGATTAAGCTCCAAGCAATAGGAAAGATAAGGCCAAGCTAAAATGACAGTGGCTTTCAAAGGCTGTGTACATTTCCTGGGTTTGTTTGTATTTTCATAGACAGGAAACTAATCATTGCATTATTCCATCCCACACCAGACCCCAGGGACTGTGTCCTCTCACACCACCACTCTTCCTGCTCCACAGAGCAGCAAGCCACATGTGCACCCTCATTCTGGGGTCCTTAGCCCTGAGGGCAGAGCTCTCTCTCCAGGCTGGCAATTGTACCCTTGAGTAAAGAGGCAGCCTTACACATTGACGCTTCCTAAAAAGGCCAAGTGGAAAATCTGGGCACTTCATGTAGGATTGGTGACCTTTGAGTTTGTGTCTGTGAATTTGAATGTGTGGGGTGGTCTTGCATGCCTGACATTTTTCTTTCCCTGCCCCCTACCATCATGTCATCCTCAGACTCCTGTGGATGGGAAGGGCTGTCTTCTCAAGCTCCACTAATCTGCCTTCACTTCTGTCTCTATGGACCATGCTGCCTGGGCCCCACGGGGCCCCCCTCCCCGCCACCATTATGAGAGAGATTCTGGATACAGTTACCATCTCCACAGTGATGTTCTCAGACTGTCAGGGCCCCCGGGTTTCACAAACATCCAGCACACACAAACATAAATATAACTCATCGTTTGCATAGTAATTGTGATCTATCTGTTTTTCATTACTATAATGAAATACATGAGGCAGGGTACTTTATAAAAAATAGGTTTATTTTGGCTCATAGTTTTGGTCCAAGGTCAAGAGTCCACATCTGGTGATGGCCTTGATAGCCAAGGTCTGAGACAGCACAAGGCATCACATGGTAAGAAACAGGGAGCAATTGTGGTGTAATTAAGGATACCTCAGATGTCAGTGCTCTGGAATGACAGTGATTTAGTATCACGGTGACACTGGAGTCTGCTGACTATGGCTGGCGTCGGTCAAGTGTCTCTAAACTGAAGTGTTCTACTGTAACTGGCTGTAGCCAGGCTCTTCGTGTCTGTTGCTCAGCCCCCTCACAGGACCAGGAGTCAGCTGGAGCACATGGTTGTGGTAAGCACAAAGCTGCAAGAGAGCAAGGCCTATGCGTAGCACCATTTCAAACCTCTGTTTGCACGCTGTCTAGTTCTACACATGGCACAAAGCACAGCCAGGTCCAGTGAGAAGATGGGGCAAGAACCTTGGAGAGGGGGTGCATGCCTAGTTCAGTGGTCAGGCACCTGCCTGGAGTACACAAGGCCCTGAGGTCAGTACTACAGTAAATAAACAAATAAGTGACAGACAAAAGGAAGAGGGCCAACAATGCAGTCAAAGAACAACTAATACCTTTAACAGTAAACAGCACTCAGGAGAGCAACAGGAAAACAACATGCCCATGAACTGATAAAAGAATAAAAAAGTAATTTATCGTGTTAAGCAGAAACAATGACAAAAACTACCTGATCTCTCAGTCATCACAGAAAAAGCCTTTGACAAAATCCAACAACCACTCATGAAAAAAACCCTGAAGAAAATAGGTATAGAAAGACCTTAATTCAATCTGATAAGATCCATTTGCTACACATGAACAGCCAACATCATATTAAATGGTGAAAAGCCAAAAATTTTCTCTCTAAAATGAGGAACAAGGAAAGGACATCCACTATCAATTCCTGTTCAGTACAGTACTCAAGACATTAGGCCATCAGGCAAGAGAAAGAACTAAAAGGAGTATGTGTAGGCAAGGGAAAAGTCAAGTTATCTTCACTTGCAGATGACATGATCCTCTTCACAGAAGACCCAAAAATTCCACTGAAAGACTCCTAGAGTTAATCACTAAATTCAGTAATGTAGTGTAGCAGGATACAAAATCAACACACACACAAAAGCCAATAGTGTTCTTGTATTACCAGTAATGAACTCACCAAGAAAGAAACTAGGAAAACACTATCACTTAAAATAGCATCAAGAAAAGAAATATTTAGGAATTATTTAACCAAGAAAACAACAGATCTCTAGAACAAAAACTATAGTACTCTGAAAAAGGAGATCAAAGAAATCAGAAAATGGAAAGATATCCCCAATTCATGGATAGGCAGAACCAAAATTGTTGTTATTGCCTATGACTATTTTAGGCGGGGTCCAATGTGCTAGACTGGACTCAGCATCTTTATCGGACTTCTGATTTTTTTTTTTTTTTTTTTTTTTTTTCCGGGACCGGGGATCGAACTCAGGGCCCTAGTGCTCAGCGGCAAGCACTTAGCCCACTGAGCTGTACCTCCAGCCCCTGCCTATGACTATTTTAATGCTTATTCATTTTTCAAAATGGTGGCCACTTGTCCCATTGGACAGTCTTCATCCCTATCAATGTCCAGTTCTACACAGATCCAAAAGCTGCCTGTCTACCTCTTACAGGGAATCTCTGAAGACTCTGGTAGACAATGGTCAACAGCCAGACCTCATGGGTAGAGGCTGAAAAGGCCTGCTATTGTCATGCTGGAAAATGCAGAGAGCAGCCTGGTGATTGAAAAGCATAGCGGGTATGCTACTTCCTTGCAGGAAGAAGGAAGATCTGGAATGGACCCTTAGTCAGTGCCTGGCAGGGCACTGAAGGCTGGATTGGCACTGGCCTGGGCTCTGGATTTGTCCCTACTCAGAAGAGTGTGCCCCCTTGCATTTGCTGTGAAGATGAGAAACCTCCAGAGTTACTCTCAGAGGAGACAGTTTGCCTTGGGAAAGCAGCTGTCAAGGGCAGACTCAGGTATTTGAGGAGATAAGGACTTTGTGCTGGTAGAGCTCAAAGAAATGAAAACAGCCAAAGGACAAACTGTTGCCCCCGAAGCAAGGCAGGGATCCAGCTCTGATACAGTAAGGAGACCTGAGAGTGGAGGACAGAGGAAGGAGGCCTGCGAGAAGAAAGAGCATGAGGCTGGTGCAGAGTTGGGGCTGCAGGCTCAGAGGTTTAGTGGGCATGCATGGAGGGAGACAGAAGAGCCTCTCAGTAACCAGACAGGCAGGAAGACCAGTGGGAAGCTGTGGTCATTTTGCAAACAACCTCCCAGTCAACTTAGCATGATGGGCTGCACATGGACAGGCCGTGTGTCAGTGCATGTGTGCATGAGTGTACGTGTATTCATGTAAATGGCTGTGACATGTATATGTTTGTGCAATTGTGTGCACATGTGTGTTAAAGAAAACATGCATTTTGTGCCAAAGGCAGAGGCCAAGGTTGCCATGAGACCCCAGAGCCTGGGATAGCCCACAGTGACCTTTGGACTTCTTCAGGGAACGGAAGGAGTTTCAACCAGCCAGTGTGTGGGTTACACCCATTCATTTTCAAGACATAAGTACTCTTGGGTTGAGGGGGCAGACACAATGAGATTTCTTTTCTTGATGATTTCTAAACAAGATTCATTAGGACTTCCAGCCTAGGTTTCTTTGCTTTTCCTCAGGCTGCTGAGGGGAGTAAAGATTCTGGAATGATGGCCAGGCCTTTGAAGAAAGCTGCAGCCCTGGGCATGAAGGAGAGCACATCTGAGCTGTTCTGATACCAAAACAACTGTCCTGATCTTTTAGACTCCCAAAGTACAATGCTCAAGAAGACAGTTCTTCCGAAAGCCGAACATGCCAGGGGGTGAGAGTTTCATGCAGAACAAGGCATAGAACGGCACCTTCCACAGGCATTAGCATCTAAGTCAGGGCGGTGAAAAAGCTCACACAGAGTATTCCACAGGAATCTAAAGTACATGCCTAAAGTACAGCGCACCAAGTATGCAAGTTGTACTTTGTAGAACGCCTCAGTCTGGGAGTTAGAAAGACATTCATGGGGTTGGGGGTTGCAAGCCACTTATCTAATCTCTCTTGGAGTAAGAGTGGCCAGATAACCCAGTTTTGAGTCATAAAGTATTAAAAATCTTTTTATTTCTTGATAAAAGAGATGTTAATTCAAAGGAGTGGGCACTGCTGTTTTTCCCCTTCCCCTTTAATACAGCTGTGATACCTGGGTCTGTGGAAGCCATGTTGCCACTCTGAGGTGCCAAGCATTAGAATAGAAACCAACCAAGCTAAGGAAGGTAACACATAATTACAGAAGGGGCTCAGTCCCTGACAGTGTTTTACATATTGTGGGGGGGGGCAGGACACCCACTCCTGTGTGTGCCAGCAGGATCTACTGCTGGGCTGCAGCATCCTCTGTTTGGAGGAAGGTAAAAGAGGCAGGGGACCTCTAGTCTAGCCTGTAAGACTTGATTTAGTTGCACTGTTTCAGTATATCCATTTTTTTGTTGTTGTTCTTTTAAGTTTCCTAGTATGGTGGCAATTGGCCACCATCCAGCGACCCACCAGCTGCCAGGGTGGGCTGGCTGGCCATTTTATTAAGTCCTTTTTCTCTGTTTTGCTTGGTTTATGAGTCTCTCATTTCAGATTGATTTGGTTTTAGGATATATGTCCCTCCCTGTTCTTCCCATTACCTGTGATTTTAGTTGAATTTCTCTGAGTAACCCTGAACAACAGTATTTTACATAATAGACTAACTGTTGAGACTCAACTGGCTTCATAATTGTATATCTTTTGTATTTGTTAAATTGGGTTTAGATGACAGTGATAGAAAACAAAAACCAATCATTTAAAAAAAGTAAAGTCCATTTCTTATAGAAATTCAAGCTACAGATGGAAATATAGCACCACATATTACAGTGACCAGGTTCAATATGTGGCTTTCATCTTTTGATAAGAAGGTTGCAATAGCTCCAGCCATCAACTATGGACTCAGTTACACAAGAAGATAGGTAAGGCTTCTCTCTGTAACAAAAATTCCTAAAGGTTTCAGTCACCACTTTCATTTGCAGTGAATCTGCCCAAACTTAGTCACATGACCATACCTGGTGTTGCAGGACTGAGAAATGTAGATTCTAGTCTGTGCCCCGTAGAGATTGAAGAGAAAAGTAGAATGAGATATTTGGGGAATGACTGTGTCTATCAGATAAATAAATAGCAAGTGTTTTAGGTACAATTCATGACATTTTATTTTACTCAAACTCAAAAGTATTCCTACCTCATACAAAGTCAATGGAAGTGCAGAAATTTTAAAATCATTTATCAGGCTTCCCTTTCCAACCAAGATGGGGAATCAAGGACCTAAATGACTTTCCTGAATGAAATAGTGACAAATCTAGACAAAGCATAAGAAACAGTGATATTTAAAACTCCAGATATCAAACTGTGAGGGACAGCAGTCCTTGACAGACAGGAACACATGAAGTAAGACTGTTGGTGCTTTGAGAGTGTTTCCAGGAAGAACTTCTGGGAGGAGGAGCTCTGGCAGAGATCCCTGAGGGTCTCAGAGTTTCCCTTGAGTACTCAGCAGGGAACCTGTCAGTGCTTGGATATAAGGAAACCAGGGACAGGAGAACATTAGGAAGAAACACAGGGAAGAGTGCCTGGTGCATCTGTAGCTCATGTGAGTGCATACAGTGGCTATTTCCACCAGCCAGACTGGGAAACTCCAGCATTCATAGAGCGTTAAATACTATTCTCAGAATGGCCTTGCATAAGTGAGCTGATGCTGTTTTCATTCTACTTAACAAGTATGAAAGGCGATACCTGAAATGATCAAACTATTTCCAAGTAGCTTTACTGAGTACCAGAATAAAATTAAAGAATATTTGTAGGAATACAAAGATACTGCTATGGCTGTATCTAGATGTCCCCCCAAAGCCTCATGAAGTCATAGGTGGGTCTTTTTGGAGGCGGCTGGATCTAGGGTGTGTGACGCTGGGATCAAGGATGCAATGCTAGGATTAAGGGTGTGAGTGCTACCTGCCAAAAGGGTAGGTAGCCCGGACAAGATATAAGGGATGGAAGGAGTGCTGCTTTTGTCTCTTGTCACTTGTTGCTTATAGCTTGCTTGCTTGGTGTCTTCTTTCTTCTGCCTTCTGCCTGCCATAAACTGTTTCTCCTCTGCAATGTCTGTCTGCCATGCCACCCTCCCTTGGAGTCAGCCAACTATGAACTGAAACCTCTATAAACTGTTAGGCAAATGAACCTCTTCTCTTTTAACTTTGGGTGTTGAGTATTGCCTCAGCAATCACAAAAATAACTAAGACAAATATATAGCACAACTTTGGTAAAATTTAATGTTTCATCCAACAGAAGATATTTAAGCATGCAAGAAAGCAGGAAAAGTATGAATGAATAAGAAAAATCAATCAAAAACAACTCAAAACAGACACAGATTTTAGGATTATCAGGCCAGAGTATTAAAACAATTACAGTTGTATACTTTATGTTTGTGTTTTAAAAAACAGAAACCTGAATCAAAATTCCACAGATGAAAACTACAATGTCTAAGCAAATAAATTCAATTGATGACAGGTTAGACATTGCAGAAGAAATTAGCCCATTTGATGACAGCAATAGAAATCACATAAAATGAAGCACCTCAATAAAAAAGAAGATAAATAAAGGGTGCATCAAAGGGGAGGGAGTTTGGTAAAGAAAAGGTACTGAAAAGTAGTGGCTTAAAGGGTTTAAAATATTATATAAAGTATAAATCACTGTATTGGTCAGCTCTCCCATTGCCAGAACAAAAACACCTGACACACAACTTAAAAGAGAGAAGTTTATTGTGACTCACTGTTTTTGAAGGTTTGGTCCATGGCTGGCTGGCTCCATGGTGGAAACATTATGGTGGGAAGCATGGCAGTAGAAAGCTATAGACCTTGGGTGGCTGGAGAGCAGAGAGTAAGGGACCAGGGCCCGATGTAATCCCCAAGGTCACTGCCCCATGCTCTACCCAGACCCTCAAAAGTATTCTTTACTAATCTCCCAGGCATCAAGCAATCAAGTTGGCATCAAGAGTTAACATCACACTGACAGATGCAAGAATTTATACAAACCAAGCACAAGACTCAGGAAGAACATGCTACCATGGTACATCCTAATCAAATTGGGATTGATTATGGGCCATTATGGGCCAAGGATGTAGCTCAGTGGCACAAGCACCTGCCTGGCAAGTACAAGGTCCTGAGTTGGATTCTCGGTACAAAAAAACTAGCAAATTGCTTAAAACAAGTAAAAATGATTTAATAAATCTTAAACAGAACCAGAGGAAAAATGTATTAAGTACAAAGGAACAAAGACAAAGGTAACAGGATGTTTCTTGGTAGAAATAATGCAAGTGAGAAGACAGTGAGATAATGTCTGAGCTCTGTGTGCGTGTGCATGCGTGTGCATGTGTATGTATTAAGAGGAGGACTGTCTACTGAGAATTCTGTACCCAGAGAAATGCAAACACAAAATAAAAAATTTCAAGCAAAAGATGAAAGAACTAATTACCAAAGAACCACTCTAAAAACAACTTAAGAACCGTATCAGACAGAAGGAAAATTATATTAGATATCTATATGGAGTTAGACAAAAGCATGGAGAGTATTGGAAATGGCAACCACATCGGCAGATGTATGGTTTTTCTTTTCTTAAAATCAGATTACTGGTACATTTTAGATATTCATAACGATCACATTCATCACAGAGAATTTATACCTGTACATTTGTACCTGATAGTTCCTGTGCACATGACTTGGTTTTTCCCTCTTTCCCCTACCTTCCTTTAACCCCTTCTCCCCTCTCAATTTATAAAGCTTTGTTTCCATGTTTCCCTTTTCTCTCATGTTTCAAACTTTTCCCTTCTTTCCTTTCCTCCTCTCCCTCCTTTGTTCTCCTCCCATTTGAACATTTTCTTTCTATTTCACAAGCCTATTATACATTTCTGTCCTTATTTACACATTCAGTGTCTCACACCAGAGAAACAACGCAGCATTTACACGTGTGCCTGATTTATTTCCCTTAAGAGTATGGTCTGAAGGGGCACCCTTTTACCTAGAAATGTCTTGGCTTATCTTTTTATGGCAGAGTAGTACCCCATTGTATAAAAATACCACATCTTCTTTATCTGTTCACCAGTTGATGGTCACTTGTGTTGTTTCTGAGATCTGCTATAAAAAACTGTGCTTCTATAAACATGAATATGTTTTTAATTCTTTCAGGAAGATATTCAGGAGGGGAGTGGCTGGGTTAAATGAAACCTCTAGTCCTAGTGTTTTGAGGAAACACCACACTAATTTCCACAATGGTTGTACCATCTACACTTCCACCAACAAAGGATAAGGATTCCTTTCCCCACAGCCCCATTAGCATTTATTATTGGTTGATTTCATGATAATAGCCATTCTTTCTGGGGTGAGATGAAATCTCAGTGTTGTTTTAATTTGCATCTCTTGAATGACCAGTGACGTTGAACATTTTTTCCTATATTTATTTGCTCTTTGTACTTCTTCATCCGAGAAGTGTGTGTTCATCTCAGATGCCCACTTTGGTTCTTTAAATTCTGGGGGTGTCTGATTTTCTTGAGTTCTTTATATGTTCTTGATAATAATCCTTTGTCTGAGAAACAGCTAGAAAACATTTTTTCCCACACTGTGGGTTGTCTTTTCATTTTGTTGGTGGTTTCTCTTGCTGTGCAAGAGTTTTTTTAATAAGAGGAAATCACAGTTGTTGATCCTTTGTGATAGTTCCTGTGCAATCAGGGCTTTATTCATAAAATCTTTGCCTATATAAATGTCTTATTGAAATGTTTTTCAAAGGCTAATTAACTAAACAAAGGCAATGACAATATGTATTGGGTTTGTAATACAAACATACATAAACTGAGCACAATAGCAGAAAGTCTAGAAGGGGATAAATGTAAGTAGAATACTATTAAGTTCTAAAATAAGTGAAGTGTCATAATATAATCTATAAGTTAACTGTAATAAGTCCTAAAGTTATCACTAAATCAACAGAATAGTAATCACTAAACCAACAGAATAACCAAAAACCAGCCAGATAACCAACAAAGACATAGAGTGAAAGAATAAAAAATTCTCAATTAAATAAAACTAAATACACAGATGGAACACAGAATGAGTAGCAAGATGGTGGATTGAATTAAGCATATCAACAAAGGCTTCCAATTCAAAGATTCCTAACAATGCAATTAAAACTTTTTTCCAAACTGGAAATGAACTAAGACTCAAATATATGCTATGTAGAAGAAACCTATGTATAAAATAAATTCAAAAATAGGTAAAAAAGATTTAAGAATGGTAAAACATATAGCATCCTCACACAAGTGAAAAGAAATATGCATTAGCTATATTCATATCAGGCAAAGTCAACTTCTGAGCAAAGAATATTACTAGGAATTTAAAAAGATTATTTTATAATAAAAGTCAATTCATCAAAGGAAAAGTAGCCTTAAATATATATGCATCTGATAACAGAACCTTGAAATACATGAACCAGAAATTGACAAATCTTTAAGGAGAAATGGTTAAATCCACAACTTTAACCCAACATGTCACTACTTGAACCTCAATAGTTGATAATTAATAGAAGTAGACAGAAAAATCAACCACAATCTGTAACTCTTAAATAGCACTATCAGTGAATTTTATCTGCTTGTCATTCATAGGACACTCAGCCCAGCCACAGCCGATGCACGCTGGTGACTGTAGAACAGTGAGACATTCTTGGCCACTAAACAGTTCCAGTGAACTTTAAAGGATGCAAGTCACACAAAGTGTAATTTCTAACCACAGTAGAACAAAATTAGAAATTCATAACTGCAAGACACTTGGAAAAACCCCACGTGTCTGGGAAGTAAATAACAGAATTTTAAATAACCCTTGGGCCAAAAGGAAATTATAAAATCTTTTAAACTGAAGGAAAACATAACATAGTAAAAGTTATGGGATGTTAGCAAAGCAGCAATAGAGGAAATTTTTAGCACTAAATGCTTATATTGGAATAGAAAAAAGGTCTCAAATCAATGTCCTCAGTTTTTACCTTAAGAAATTTATAAATAGAAGAGCAAATTAAACTAAAAGGAAATAATAAAGATCAGATAGGAAGTAAATAAAATAGAAACTAGTGCATGGGTCAATTGTTTTTCACAATTCCTCCTTTGCCTTGTGTGTTCATCTTTCAAAGGCTCCTGTGAGTTGTCAAGTTTCCTTTCTTCAGCTTCTCCTTTTCTGGAAACAGACCTGAGGACCAGCAAAGATTTGATTTGAGGGGAGCTGGGAAGCTCTCACCCCACCCCCAAATCTGGAGTGTCTCTACAGTTAGCAGAATAAAGTCTAGAATCTTCAGACTTCATTCCCTGTTAGCATGAAATTATAAAATGTTGTGCTCTGTTTTAGAAACACTTCCCATTTGATTTACAGAGAAGCCCTGAGGATGGAAACATTGCACCAGGATGGGGCAGAAAGGAAAATTCTGGAACATGAGGAGCATGTCCAGAGCATTAACTGATTTATCCAGAAAACAACAGATTGAGGTAGGCACTATTAATAGTCTCATTTTACAGTTGAGGAAATTGAGACAGAGGAAGGCAGAGTAAGTACAGCACCACAGGTTCCATCAAAGTCTGATCCAGCTGTGATTCTTTGTTCGGCTTGTCTCTATGACCTGCACCCCTTCACAGGGATTTCTTTGTCCTTTCATACTAAACAAGATGTGGCTTATAGTGCCCCTTCTTCCCTCCATTGTTTCCCCAGCCTCTCAACCAGCTGGTTCCTAGGCACATTAAAGATGGAGAATGTTTCACACATTTTCTATAAGGACCACATGTATTTCCTCGAGATTTTAGAAGTATAAAAACTCACTTGCCTTATTAATCCATCCATGGCATCCTGCATTAGTCCCTAAAACAGCTGGGAGCCAGCCTTCGCCTCCGTGCTGCTCAGGTTCTGAGGGATAAGTCACTACCAGCCATGCAACAAGTGAAGCCACACCAGGTGCAAGGATAGCATAGAGATTAGCACCTGGATTCTGGCTGCAGGAGGGGGGACAAAAGAGCAGAGCATTCGAACAGGAGTAGGGGATCCAGAAAGGTGGCAACACTCTAGTTTTCACTTGGCTCCTTCGAGCTGGGAAGGGTCAGAGTAGGAAAGACCATAGTCAAGGGCCTTCTCCAGAGAGCTCATCTAATGGGCCTTGAATAGAAGTCACGTTTCAGGTTAGAAGTTAGGAGCTCCCTTCACAAGCTTAATCTAGTGGATCCCAGTAAGAGAAGTCTGGCACACATGTTGTTGGTTCCATCTGTATGATCACTTGGAGTTTGGCAGCCTCTAGGCAAGAACAAACACATTTTCCAAGAAATTAAAGCATGTATGACCAAAACATGAGCAAGCAGAATGGAAAAGCAGACTGGGGAAGGGGCCATGTCAGACACTGTTTTTAAAGGGTTGGAACTGCAATTGTAATCATTTGGCCCTTAGAACTATCAGCAGAGGTCAGTGATTGGAGCCCCTTTTTTATACCTAGCTTTTATTACTATAGTATTGGTTTTATACATCTTTGGTTATACTTTTCTGCTGGATTAAGACCAAATTAAAGACCTGTATTAATCAAAATCGCCTCTTGTTGTTTATCAAGGTCATTTAAGCCTCCTCAGGCATCACCTTGGAAACCACATACAGAGTCTCTCAGCTTCTCTGTCAGTGTCAGCTGCCAGGATGGCTCATGGTCTTGCTTGACCATGTTACTTTCTGTGAAAGCATGGGAGACTTTTCCTTCTTTGATGACATTCTTTCATGGGTACAGTGTTCATTCACTGACTCCTGTCCTCTGGAGTCCAGCAATCACAGGAGGCTATAGGAGCCTCTAGAAAAGGTTTCCTCATGTCTTGAGTCCTCATTGACTGTGGAGGGCCAGGACCAAAATACTGGCTCTCTTTCTGGCCTAGTTACCCTTCTAGTTTTGGTCTCTACACTTCAGATGTAAAACGTCCAGAAGATCAGTTACATCAGTATTCCAGCAGGAGCAGAGATCTTAGCTATTATAATCTTATCTGGATATCAAGCACTTTGAAATACAAAGCATAGTCAGAGGACTGTTATTTTCTACCAATTATGACTATTTTAGAAATTGAATCCCTGAAGAATGTTAACAGACAACAATTATAAAGTTTTATAGAGAAAACCTAAGATCAAGAGCCACATATGGTAGTTCAGCTTGACAATTATGATATCTTTGAAACACATTTAAATGTCTATCGTGGTATAGAATAGCCTTTTTCATCAATCATCTTCATGTACTATACAAATAAGTTCCCACTTAACATGTTATGCTTTAATAGGATGTCATTGAAGAAGCATGTGACATTGTCAGGACTGATCAATGCCTCAGCATTTCTAAGTGTAGTGACACATATTATAGTGGATTGATAACTGGTGATCAACTTATAACACCCAGGTGAACTGAGTAAGCGTGGTGCTGGGTGTGGGAGGCCCACCTGGGTACTGTTGCCAGCAGCATAAGAGGCAGAACTGGAGGAGAGGGAGGCTGTTGAGAGCTGGTAGAAGCTGTAAGGAGCTGTTGGTTCTGTTGGAGGAGCTTGTCATGCTGGCTTTCCTGATGAACTTGGCTATTTTCATGTGCCAAGGAGCTCAGGACCTTGGTGGCACTGAGAATGGCTTCAGTTCACTTTGGGAAAGCTGTGGTCCTCACCATGAGCATCGCTTCCTGACTCCAGAGGGGAAGATGGTACTCTGCTGATCTCCAGGAGAAGCTTGCTGTATTGGATTCCCTGATGGGAGCTCAGCCGTCTTGATCATTGGAGGAGACTGGGACCTCACTGTTGCTGAGGATGGCTGTGGTACCTTTCAGAGGAGCTCTGGTTCTTCTGAGCGTAGCTTCCTGGCTCCAGTGCAGATCTCTCAGCCTGCTAGCACAGATTGTTCATCCCACTGGCACAGATTTTCTAGATTCCACCACTGACCTTTGGGCCTTCCCAGCACAGATCCATGAAACAGGCCTGCATGAGATATTGTTATGGGCTCTGGACTTCCATTTGGATTCATGGGAGGCATTGTTATGAGCTCTAGGTCTTAAGTTGGACTCATGCAGAGCATTATCATGGTATCCAGGCCCTCAACTGGATTCTTGGTCTATGTTGTGTGGACAGATTTCCTGTACTCTCTTGTATATCATTCTTTGGGTGACCATTATAAATAATCTCATAAAATATGTGTCCTGTATTATATTGTTCCTCTTGCAAAATATCCCCCAAATCATAGCACATATATAACATACACATCACATAAGCTTTATAAAAAAAACCTATCATTTGACTGGTGGTCTAATGATGTATTTACATTTATCTCTTATCAGAAATACCTGGAGGACAAGAGAAAGGCAGGTATCTGCTTCTAAAAGAAAAGGTTATTACCATTGACAATCCTAATTTACCTCTTAAAAGACCTGGGCAGCTGGAAGGCATGAATATATTTAGTACACCATGAAATTAGCAATAATGAGTGTCACAGTGATATAGTACATTTGTCTCTTAATTAGTTTTGTTCCATGAGCATCTTCTAATAAGAAAACCTTGTTGTTTTACCCACAGCAAACTTAACCTTTTGATGATAACCAATATAAACATATTGCAATAACACATTTAGCAATGTTTATTGAGGTGTGTTTCCCCTAAGGCTATGGAAATTATTGGGGTCCCAAGTGGAAGGATGTCCTTAATTCTAATGGCAGTTATATATAAGCCAATTTAAGTGGTAGGCATAAACATTTTAAAAATCCAAAAAGGCAAAAAGAAGAAAGAATTGTTGAGTTCAAACAAACCAACAGTAGATGTTGCAACCAGTCATAGATTGAACAAGCAGGTAGGTACACATAAGACAATTGTTAATAGACCAGAGTGCACTCAGATGTGTTCAGCCAAGCTGAATGACAAAAACTCTTACAGTTTTCAGGTTTGTAACTATATGTAGACTAGACAGAACATTTTATAAGTCAATTAACAGAGATCACTTGTAATAAGAATCAGAATAAAAACCTTTTACAGCCACAAAAACAAATACAGTTTCTAAGTGAACCCTGGGCTGATGGTTTATCTGATTGTAATACCCAGCTCTGACTGGATAAGTAACAGAAAAATCTCTACTTATCTGTTGTCCCCACCTGCACCCCTTAGTGAAGTGAGAGGTAAAACTCCCAGTGATCTCCTAGTATCCTCTGTCTCAGAGTGACCTGAGACAGCACTGTGAGAGTCTTCCCTTAAACCTCCATTAAAAGTTGAGATTTGGTGCACTGACAGCCACAGGTGTTTGACAGGCACAGCTGATAGCCAAAGTGCTGTTTTGATAGCTGCATGTAACTGTTCCCCCTAAAGTGACAGACTGTTAAAGGTAATTTTAAGCATTTCCATGGGATGGGGTTAAGACCAGGTTTGCGTATAGAAAGAGACTAGGTGGCACTCTTTGGAACTAAGTATGTATTCCGAACAGTGGGGAAGAAGGCCTGCCAAGGCTCCAACCTGCCCTGCTGTGTATGTCCACCTGACAGCTTCTTCTTGTTTTGAAAAGAAACAAAGGGAAAAAAGGTGTCCCTGTCTATCACTCTTGCTCTCTTAAGGCATCTCTTATACTTCATCCTGTCCGGTGCCAGTGATCGAGAACTGTAGGTGTGAGGAAGAGCTGGGTTAGCCACTGTTCCTGTGCACCTGGGGCCCTTCCTCGTGATTCTGCTGCCCTCGGGCCATATTTCAGTCTAGGCTTCCTTTTCAGATCCGCAGTTAGCATATCTCTGAGAATAGTGGCCAGCCTGGCAAGATGTTCTGGAGAAAAATCATGAAGAGAGGCAGTTCTCTGGGACTGAGACTATCCTATAATACCTCTGTTCTATTTAAAGCTCTTATTAAGCTCAAAAGTTTCCCTAGGAATGTTTTGTTCTATCAATGAATTGAATCTGTGCTATAAAAACCAGTCAGCATCATTCTTGTGAGGAGAGGGAAGTGAAATGAGTTAATCCGCCGTTCTGCCTAAGGCCTGCAAGGCAGGTACATTTGGACCAAACAGTTCACATTTATTTTTTGAGAGTCTGAGGATTAAATCTAGAGCAGTTTTTTAGAATGTTGCCCAGAGATAAGTGAAAGTCAGCCTCACTCTGGAAGGGCCCCAGCAGAGGGAAACTCATCATTCTGGAGACTTGGTCCTGAAATCCAGCAGCCAAAGAGGAAAGAATTGTCTTGGACCAAACACTGCTATAAACTATTTTATTTCTCGGTGCAGGACAGTGGAGAAGAGAGAGAAGAAAATGGCCCAGGAGCTAAACTCTATCCATCTCAAGGGCCCAAAGACAATTAAAATAAGAACTTTCCCAGGGTGGGTCTCTAACCCTTAGCAAAGTATGCCTCAAGAGACAAAAGCTATGATTGACTCCAACTGCATTGCCAAGCAGAAAATTAAAGGAATAATCACAGAACCTGAACGGCTGCTTTTTAACCTTCTGAAAAGGGAGAAAGAGAAAAAACGCAAGGAGAGATTGGAAGTGCTGCAACTGTATTGTTTAGGGCTTACTTTCTAATAAATTAATAAATGAAAAATCTCCAAATCCCAGCCTACAAAAGACATCTATCACCTCCAGGGACAGATAGAAACAGGTAATAGTCCAGGAGAAATCTTGGCCCTGGGCCCTAGGACAAGGAGGCGTCTGGAATATTTTGGGTTCTCTATCTAGTCACCTAGGCAATTTCCCTCCACAGCAATACTGGCGAGGCTCTACTTAAACCCATGCTGAAAATATGTATCTCCACGTATCTATGATACACTTAAGAAGCTCACAGATTAAAGTCTGTATGCTTTGTCTAGCAATCACAAATGACATGTTAGTAAAGGTACATTTATCAGTTTTTCCTCTTTCACACATACAGGACAGCAGAGAAAGGCCGACTAAAACTTCTTGCACCCTGAGCATATGTGAGGCTCCTGTGATAAAGGAAAACAGTTTTGTTAGCTGCCTTGGCCTCCCTCCTTGGGGGAGGTCTACTTTTGTTTAGGAGGTGGTCTAGTGGGCCCTGGGGTTCCAAAGGTAACTCTTAGTGAGCTGGCATGAACAGAAAAAACCTGGCATGTGGCGGTTCTCTCTTAACTTAGACCTTTGTCCTGGCAAAACTTTCTTGGGAGATGTAGAGGATTATTGTTTTCCCTTGTTTCTAGCCCCATAATGTATCAAGACATATCTGAAGAGGTTGTCTCTCTTACCAGCAGAGCACGCAAAGCCCAAATCTCCACTTTTCATGGAGGTTTAAGGGAGCACTCTCACAGTGCTGTCTCAGGTCACTCTGGGACAGAGGATACCAGGAGATCACTGGGAGTTTTACCTCTCACTTCACTAAGGGGTGCGGGTGGGGACAACAGATAAGTGGAGATTTCTCTGTTGATTACCCAGGCAGGCTGTCGAGCTCAGCTTCCACTGAGGAGCCTTTGGGTGCCCACCGGGGAGTCTCCCCACCCATGGCCCTTCAGTTGCTCTCCCCAGCTCTCGCTGATTCCACACACCCAGAGGTCTGACTCTGGAAGGGAATCCCGCTGCCTGTCTGGCCAACATCCCCACTGGCTTCAGTGTGGGATTAACCAGAAGGTGCTGAGGAAACCTGTTCTCTGCTTTGAGAGTGGCAGTTGCTCTAAAAGTGATTAACTAGCTGGCAGAGAAACCACTGTTTCTTAGAGCTTTCTAAGGAACAGATAAAGATTGTGTCCATGTGTATTTCTTAGATATAGTCCATTTTACAGCATTTTACAAATTCACATTTTTGCTTGTACCAAGATCTACTAGGGGAGTGTCAGCCAGGGTTCCCTATCCCCTGCGCTACTGTCTGAAATAAGACAACAAACCATATTGTAACCATCAAACAAGGAACACAAGTAAATCCAACTAATAAGTCTAAATGCAACATAAAAACAAGACCCTGCCTGCAAAAATAAAATGTCCCATAGGGACCTTCTTTTAACTTAAGCACCACTCTAAGACCCTAACTCAGGCACATTTTGAGGTCCTGGAGGATAAGTCTTCAACATACTATTCAGGCCATAACACACCTCAGAGGTGGCCCCCATAACTGTACTAAGACTGTTCTGTCAGCTCATCCTGCTGGACCCTCTCAACAAACCCTGAGGGAGCAAAGTAGGAATCATCACCTACTTTGCATAACAAGAAGCTAGTTTGCAGTGCTGATGGACTTGTCTTCCATCCTGCGCCTTTAGCTGCATGTATGTAACACTGCCTCCCAAACTTCCTATAAAGTGGTAGCTGTGGGAATGGTTATGAACTGGTCCAGCGAAAAGTTCTAACACTGTCAAATAACCACTTATTTGCTCACAGTTTCACTGGTTCATAGACTTAGAGAATAGCAGGGCATGATCTGCTCTGCAGTGACTGAAGTCCTAGTTAGGAGGAGTTGAAGGCCTCAGGAGCCTTGCTTCTAGAGGGGTCCTCATTCCCATGTGTGGTGCCCGGGTTGGGGATCATCCGCTTTCACGTGACCCTCCATGGGCTTCCTGCATGGATTAACTTGAGCTTCCTTGCAGCTGCGTTCCATACATTCCATGAGCATCTCAGTAAAGCAAGGAGAAGCACACAGAAGTAACATGGTACAGCCTAGAAATGAGACTCTCTTCCACAGTACTGTGGCAGCTGGTAGCTGCTAAGATCCACCCAACTTCAAGAGGAGAGGGGACAAATCCTCTCCCCTACGGGAACAGCATGGTGTCCTGCGGCAGCAGGAGCTTGGCAGGTGGTTGTGTGAGCATCTTGGGACAGCCAGCCCCACTCACAGTTCTCTTTCCTCAGACTCACTTGTTCACTCCAGGGAATCAATACGGGGAGTGCAGAACGCTGATGGCTAGTATTCACCCAGCATTTGCTCTATATCAGACAAATATCAGAGCCTAACAGAGTGAGTGCTCTGGTCTTATTTTTTATTTTAGCCCAGTGTTTATTTTCAGCTGAAGTTCTAATTTATTTAAAGGCCTCCATTATCATATATAATGAAGTATAAACTTCTTAAAAATCAGAAGACCTGACATAGTCAACAACCAGCTCCGTCTGAATGGGACAAGTCCTTTACTTTTCTGGACATTGGTGTTCACATCTGTAAGATGAGATTTTTGCACAAATATGTTTTAGGAATCATCCAGGGTGATCTGCAATTCTATGGCTCCATTACTGCATGTTTTTTATTAAATACGTTCAGCCAGTTTGTGTCTTTTAATGGAAGAGTTAAGACCATCTGCATTCAGAGTTGTTTTGAAAGAAAGGTATGGGTCTCCAAGGCATTGTTGATCCTGACTGGGTTATTTGAAAACAGTTCTGATACTTGTGCAGAATGTGGGCAGCAGCCACCATAATCTCTCTCTGGAGCCTCTTTGGCCGCTCACCCTAGGGACAGGGGAAAAACTGGAGCCACAGGGCTTGCTTTAGCTATCCCCAGATGCTTCTGAAGGGGGGGATCTGGAGTAGTGGAACCACAGAGTTCTGTACTGAGAGGGAGGTGGAGGGAACTGCCTGGTCTGCCACCCTCAGTCTTGGGGCCCTCAATCCTGGCATCGCACGAAACCACCTGTTTTGTTATGCCCCCTTTCTCAGAGGACAGACTCCCCAGTCCTCTGATCCCAGAGGGTGGTGCCCTCCACACCCCTTTGTTTCTCATTCTGTGTTCCCCACGGCACAGAACTTTCAGCATGTTTATGTCAGAGTCACGCCCCTGAGCCAACACGAATGAGGCAGCTATGATTGAGGCAGGGCAAGGAATAACAGTGGGGTCCTAGACATGGGAATATGCAGGAGTTTCTCACCCCTAAAGCAGTACAGACTCAGACAGTAGGTCCCTTTTCAAGATGGCTTCTGGCTGAAGCACTCTGGGAGTTTGCTAGGAGGTGGTAGTGAACTTCTCTAAAAACTCAGCCCACTGTGCAGACTCTAGGTTTTATCAGTTCAGGCTGTGTTTCTGCAGAGTGCCATCTTCTGGACCAACAAAGCCCACTGAGACTCTTTCATCTTTACCCCTGTAGATAGGAGAATCTCCCTTCCCTGGCCTTGGGGCTATGCTACAGGTGATAGCTTTTGGGGTTTTTTCCTCTTACTGTACTGTTGAATTCCAGTGTTCTCCTTTGGTTACTCGCCTCAGTATGTAGCTGCACATTATGCTGTATGGAGGGGCAGGCAAGTGCTAGACAATGATCTGCCATTTTGCTCTTATCAGCTTGATCTTATTATTTTATAGTTGAGGAAAACAAGGGACAGAAAAGTGAATCAACCAATCTTAGATTAAAATGCTAGTAAGTAGAAGGACCAGGGTGTGAGTTAAGTCCCTTGCAAGCCTGCATCTGCCATCCTGACCTCTGTTTTGTTGTCCAGGGATGATGAGGTGGGGCTTGCCCAGCTAGGAATCATGAGGTAAAGCCACACTACATGTTTAACTTAAGGACAAACTAGGATGTGAATCAAATGTATATGAAACTTAGTAATATGTGTGACAGAAAATAGTAATTTAAATAGTGGGGCAAGAAGAACAAAGACTGGTCTTGGACAAATACACATCATTTGGAATTAAAATTTGATAACTTACACCATATCACATTATAATAAAGTCCAGATTAATTATTTAAGCATAAAAGTTATTAAAACCATTAAAACACTATACAAGGGAAGAAAGGTCAGTGGATTTTTAATATATACATAAAACAGAGAGACCTTTCTAGCAACACAGTCAGAAACTATAAAAGAGAACATGGCTAGATTTAATTAACAAAACTTTAAAAATTAAGTTTAGGATTAGTCATCACAAAGTTATTGCAGCATAATACAAGGCCCCTAGCAGTACAAAAATAAATTACCAGTGAGGAAATAAATATATTTGTATCGCACCCTACATATACAGTTTTCAGAAACTTGTGAGAGATGAACATCCTCCAAAATAACAGGCAATAATAAGAACAGTCAACTCATGAATATACCCCAAAATCACAGGCAATAAGAAGAATAGCCAGATTTTACTATTTCAGAATGTTATCTGCATTTGTGGACTAATTTGTGTTCTTTGAGCAAGTTTTTGAAGTAGATTCTATGTTTTCTGAACTTAGAAGATGAGAAATTGGAAGCTTGTAGAGTATATTAGTCATTCCGTTACTACAACAAATTCCTGAGATAATCAACTTGTAAAGAGAAAAGGTTTAGTTTTGGCTCATTGTGTCACAGGTTTCAGCCCAGGATCAGCTGCCCCTGTTGCTTTGGACCTGTAGCAAAGCAGCACAGTATGGTGGGAGCATTTGTGAAGCAGAACCACATGGCTGGGGAGCAAAGGAAAAAAGAGAGACTAATGTCTCACAGTTCTCTGTGAGGCTGTCATGGTTGGTACATTGTGTCAACTTGGGGAGTCTAGAGATTTGGCTGAGTGATTCAGCAGGAAGCCAGGGTGCTTACTCTGTACACATCCTGAGCCTGTGGAAAAAGAAGGCATGGAGATTGTGTGAGAGCTACACGCCCCCTGAGTGGGCGTAGGCTGTTTACAACGTAAGGGAAGGAAAGAGGCTGCTTGCAGCCATTCCTCCCTTTTGCTTTGGTTGTTTTTGCTGTGCTCTGCTGCCATGAAGTTTGCCCTCTGCCATGTGCCACTCTGCCTCTGAAGCAGCCAAGTATGGACTGAAACCTCCACAAACTGTAAGCTAAATAAACCTTTCCTTCCTTCATTTTGGGCATTGGGTATTTTGTCTCAGCAATGAAAGAAAAGTAACCAAGACAGAGGCCAAGCCTCCAGTGACCTAACAGCCTCTCCCCAGGCCCTGCCTTTTAGTTTCCACCACCTCCCAACAGGGTGAAGCAAAGTAGCAGTCATTTAACATGGGGACCTTTGGGGACCCTTCCCATATCTAAACTGTAGCAGAGTGTAACCAAACTCCCAAAGTCGTCTAGCTGGAATCCCAATAGCCAACCATCAGCCATGAGCACTACCTCTGTACTGTAGGCTTCTCATGAAAAGATAAAGGCAGACATCTAAATTGATAAAAATATGATCTTAACATTTCATATAAATTCAATATAAACCTATGCAAGTTTAGCACACATAAAAACACTAAGATCCTTTAAGTCCCATCAGACTGAAAAACTTGAAAGATAAGTAATATCCAGTGTGGGTGGCATGGTGGCATGTTAGAAATAATATTACTTGTTAAGGCCCTATAAGAAAACTTTGTTCAGTGACTGTTGTGATAGGTGGAGGGACCATGGCAAGGGGGTTGTGCAGTGGGGAGAGAGCCTGAGCTCAACTCTAAATATAGCTGGGGTTAATGGGAACTTGCAGGCAAGGAATAGAGTGGGGCAGGGTCAGTGGGTGGAAAATGACTAAGAAGAAGCATCAGGAATAAGATGTAGCTACACCGATGGCAGATTCTGACTTAAACCAAGCCAGGGTGATCATATATCTCTGGTAGATCAGGAAGGATAAGGAACTCGATCAGATATCTTTAGGGGTGAGAAGATACAGGTAGAGTGGGGCTCTTGCTAAAACTGGATTTTATAAGGAAGTACACAGATGAGCCTTGGAGAAGGTCTGGAAGCCTGAGTCAAGCATGTCCACACAGAGAATCTGTGTCAGGGAAGAGATACCGTTACTATGGTTGGCGGACATGTAAAGCTGATGGCCTCTGGTAGAAAGAAGACTGATGGGAAAAGGGAGCAGGTGCTGCTTTGAATGTTGGCACTGGAGAGTCAGTTGTGGGTGACTTCTGGCCAGGCCAACTCCAGACTAACCTTACAGCAGCGCACAGAGATTGGGCCAAGGACTCAGTCTTTGCCACTCGCTAGAACCTGGAAAGCCTTTACCTATGAAAGGAGATAACAACAGTACCTGCCCTAAAAGTTGTGCTAAAGACCAAGTGAGCTGCAGAAGGGCCGGGGGTGCAATATTATGTGACTATTAGAGCCTAAACCAATGATCTGAGGCACCAGCTTTCTGTCATGGTGATGCAACTCCTGGGAAAGTCAATGTGAACAAAGATTTGTTTGGGCTCCTGGTGTCAGACCACTGTCACTTGGCTGTGGTGTTTCTGGGCCTGTGGTGAGGCAGAGCACCCTCACAGGGAGCATGTGATGGGGTGAAGTGTTTCATGTAATGGATGGGGGAGGGCCCAGGGACAAAATGTACCGTCCCAAGGCACAGCCCATGGGTTACACCTTCCAGCTTGGCCCCGCCTCCTTACATTTCCACCACCTCCCAGAAGCGCCATCAGCTAGTGAGCAGACCTCAGCACATGGCCTCTGAGGGACATTTAAGGTATAAACTATAGCATCTCCTATTTAGGATTAGGGTGCCTATGTATGTACATGTATGTATGGTTGTGTATGTGATATGTATATGTGTGTGCATATGTATATGTATGTGTACTGTGTTTCCATATATATCTATAATACATGTGCATGCATTTCTCTGTATGTGTCTGAGTATATATGAGTCTAGGCATGTGTATCTGTGTATGTGCTTGTTTATGTGTGTACATGGGTATGTGAATGTCTCTGTTATGTATGTGTGTATCCGTGTCTGCATCTATGCACTGTGTGTGCCTGTGTGTGTATATGTCTGTGTATCTGTATGTATATATGTGCATGGGTATGTGCATGTGTATAGATGTGTGTATAGTTCTGTGCATTGTGTTTCTGTGTATTTCTGTGTGTGAATGCTATCTGTGTATCTGTGTATGGAAGTGTGTATACCTCTGTGTGTTGTGTATGTGCATGTGTATGTATGTAGGGAAGGAGCCCTGGAAGAGCCCTGGAAGCTCTGAGAAGGAGGTTTCCTCCCAGGGGCGGGACAAAGAACGGAAATGTTTGGAATGAGAGAAGGAGCCAGGTCTGCACTAGAGAGGCCCTGATGAAGCCCCTACAAGGCCTAAGCCAGGTTGCTGACTCCAGCAGCAAGGATGAGTCAGAGCCAGCAGGGGCAAAGGCAACAAAGGGTCGGCTCATGGGCAAAGAGAAGTGTTCGGTTAAAAAGTGACTCGGACACCCTTTGTACCGGAAGCTTTGCTCTTCCTTCTGCCCCAATATTGACTAGTGTGTGGCTTAATTATTGATGTTCCAAAGTGAGTTCACTT
This sequence comes from Dinomys branickii, assembly GCA_004027595.1. Lineage (NCBI taxonomy): Eukaryota > Metazoa > Chordata > Mammalia > Rodentia > Dinomyidae > Dinomys > Dinomys branickii. Next base: position 19,684 of record PVLD010000396.1, on the reverse strand, counting down.
CTTCCCTACAGACCAGTTCCAATTAATAAATGTGGAAAAATGAGAGACAAAAATGTCTGCTAGAAGACTACCATAATCATTGCTGCAAGCAAAAGCACTAGTGGACATTAACATTAATGGGCAAAAGTTTAAGCAGAAACAAGGTCTTGGCAGAGTCTCAAAATGTCTCTTCTAAATATTTGGTAATTACAAAGGAGAGAATAGTAAGCTTACAGTGGAGAGTTCCGGCAGGCACCACCTTAACTAAGAAATCAAGATTAATATTACCAGATACAATACCTAGTGGCATCATGTACCCACAGTGACATGACCATTGAGCGTACTCACATCTATGGAATTGTCACAGCATTTCTGCAAATTACTGATGTCAGTTTCTTAGCAAGCAACAGGCAGACATACAAGTAGAGACAGTCCACAGAGTAACAGACTCGCCCTCTTTAAAAGCATTGTCACAGCAACGGAGGGCTGAGTCTCTGACAGAACGTGGAAGAAATGAAGGAGACCCGAGAATGGAACATTTGTAGGAGCTTAAACAGGCCTGGAACAGAGAAGGGCACTGGTGGGCACCTGATCAGAGCAAACTGAGTCTGCCATTAGTTCTCGGGACTGTGGCAGTAGAAACTCCCAGCTAATTTTAAATTTTTCTTTAAATTTAAGTTCACTGGTACAATTTAGGTATAATGACCACATCCACTGTAGGGAATTTGTATCTGCCCAAGGGTATACCTTGATTCCTCTTTTCCCCCCATTGCTCTCCCCTTTTTTTCAAACCCCTTTCCCCTCCCTGTTAACAAGGAAGGAAGGGAAAGAAAACGAGGAGAAAATCAGGATACAATGAAAACCGAGCTTTGTGGATGAAGCACTCAGCTTTGACAGATGCGCCAGTACTGCCGCAGAGGTGACCCGAGGGAAGATGAAGCACTGGGTACAGCGGAGCTCTCTGCACTGTGTTTGCAAATCTTTCGTGTAACTCGTGATCTCCAAAGGAAACATTTTTAAAGTGTGAGTTCACTGTTAGAGATAGATAAGGAGCAGCACTCGTGTGAATCCATGTGTGTTCAGTGACCCTTACTGGGACCTGGACTCAGGTGCTACAGCCATACAGTGGTCCATGTGGCCTACTGTCATTGAGGCGTGATTGCTTCTGCCTGATCCTCCAAAGGGGGCACTGAAGGACATGCATGAGCCCTGGGGTGTCAGGTATTTAAAGCCTGCCTGACACGTCTAAGACCACACTTACCCCAGAAAGTGCAGCGTCTATGATCCGTTGGAGTGAGGTCTTAGCCAAAGGACAGAGTGTCTTACCCCGGTGGACATGTTCTACCCGTGTACATTCCCCAGATCTCAAGAAGGTGTCTCCAAAGTAACCTGGCTAAAATCAATTTCCAAACTCCACCCACCCCTGAAATCTGCTCAACCCCACAAATCTTTTCTGCTCAACTCAACAAATGGCCCCAAAGCTAGAATTCACCTTGAAGTCTGTTTTAGTAACTTTCCCGTGTTTTTGCCTCCAAAATCTATCTGTAAACATTCCTGTCTCATCATTTCCCCCACTGCCTTTTATCCACCCAGCAGACATGCAAATCTTTAAACCCTCAGTCGGATCAGCCCTCCTCTGGTACAGAACCTGTCCACAGCTCTGCCCCTGGGTCCTCACCAGGGACCGCTGTCTTCCTGCCAGTCCCATCCCCGCATCGCCACCCACAGATTCCCTCCATGCCTTCCTCTGTGCTTTACCGTGCACCTGCTTCATCCCTCCTCACACCCAGACTCACCCAGGGGCCCCTTTGCAGAGATGCCACCCTTGCTGGCTCCCTTCTGGCTCCCTTGCTTTCCCTCAGATAATCTTATTTCCTTCATACTATTCATTGCTGCCTGGCAGGATCTTTTTCACTGATCCATGTATTTTTTTTTTTACCATGTAGAACATCCATTCCATGAGAGTAGGACTTGTTCTGTTTTTATACCTTCAACCTTCAATCTAGAACAGGGCCTGGCACACAGCAGGTGCTCAGAAAACACTTGTCCAATTAATGAGCTAAATACCTGCTTCCTTGCCTTAATTCTAGTCCCTCCATGGCCCAGAGCAGCAGTTAGGCAGATGTGACACCCCCAGAGGTATTACAGAGTAGAAAGAGGTCAATAGCAATGTGGTGAAACAATGAACCTACTGGAAGATAAAAGAGATAAAACACTTGAAGTCATAGGTATAGGCAAGAAATTCTTGAATAGAACTCAAGTTGCACAAGAAATATTTACAAGAATCAACAAATAGCAGAGTGAAGAGACAACCTACAGAATGGGAAAAATTTTTGCTAGCTATTCCTCAAACAGAGAACTGGTATCAAGAATACATAAAGAATTCCAAAAAATTAGATCACCCAAAACAAAAGACCCAATCAAACAAATGGGCAAGTGAAGTGAATAGATACTTCTCAGAAGAAATACAAATAGCCAATAGATATGTGAAAAAAATGCTTAGCACCTCCCTCGCTGTTAGAGAAATGCAGATTAAAACAACACTGTGACTTTATCCTACCACAGAAAGAATGACAGTCATCAAGAAATCAAATAACAGTAAGTGCTGCCATGACTGTAGAGAAAAACAAGCCCTTCCGCACTGGTGGTGGGAATGAAAAGTAGCACAACCATTATGGAAATCAGTATGGAGATTTCTCAAAGAACCAAAATTAGAAACTCCATTTATCCCAGCTATTCCCCTTTTGAGTATCTTCCCAAAAGAGTTAAAGACATCATATTATAGCAATACATACATACCAATGTTTATAGCAGCATAATTCATAATAGCCAAATCCTGGAAACAGCCTGTATGCCCATCATCGAACTAATGGATCAAGAAAATGTAGTATCTATATACAATGAAATACTATTTGGCTATAACAAAGGATAAATTTGAGACATTTGTAGGAAAATGGATACACTGGAAAACATAACATTAAGGACTGAGGATATGGCTCAGTGGCACAAGTGCCTGGCAAGCGCAAGGTCTGTGTTTGATTCCCGATACAAAAAAAAACAAAACAACATTAAGTAAAATAAATCAGATATACAAGTTTAAATACCGTATGGTATCTCTCATTTGGGTAAGGCAAGATGTAAATAAAGAGCAAAATAAAGGTCTTATAAATAGAAACAGGGAGATGAATCTTTTGCAAATGCAAAGGGGTCCAAGAGTTCTAGAGCAAGGGGAGGTGGGGTGGGGAGTAGGAAGTAAAAAGATTCAAGACGTGTCATATACATGTACCAAATACCCACACCGACTGTAAATGTTATATGTTTTAGATATAAACTGTGAATAATAATACTGAAAATGGGGAAAGGGGATCTAGAGATGGAAGGATGGAGGTGGGTAGACACAGAAGGGAAACACAAAGAACAGAGATACATTATGTACACGCACCTCCTCCTTAAGAAGAATATAAACTTCATGTATTGCAAACGTGCTGATAAAATAAAATGTTAAAAAAAGTCTTCAGGGAAAACTTCATGTGCATTACATGGGGTCACCTGGAAGCCCCTGATCCTTCAGCAGCAGTAGAACTCCTCCCAGCTGTTAAGGAATGGGTCATTGTGGCGTCAGAGACCTCAGCTAGCATTCGGCACAGTGAGCCATTAACCAACTTTGGACCAGGCTGCGCAGCGGATAATTCACTGTATATCCTGACAAGTCTGAGGCAGGAGAAACAGACCAAACCGTGGGGTGGAAGAGAGGGCAGCAAGCACATGGGAGGGGCCCCCCCCCCTGGATGACAAGAGTAGATGTTCTGTCTGTTAACTTTTAGGTCATTGTGGGCTTAAAGGGAGTGAATTAGGAAGGAATTTCACCACTGAGGCCTCAATCTCCTTTTGTGGAATGAAGAAGTTGTCATTGCTGCAGTGGCTAGGACGGTGAAATGCTTCTTTGGTGGCTAGGGGCCCGTGGGTTACCCTTGATCAGGTTCCCATGCGCAGACCCTCCCAGTGATGCAGTCTGAAGTGGGAAATACAGGCTTTGGAGCAATCTGGAGTTTGTTTTGGCTCTGGACCAGGAAGTGTCCTTATTACTGTAGCTCCAGCAAGCTCATACAAGGAATCGGGAAGGAAATGGACAGATGGGGATTAACAGAGAGAAGAAAACACATACAACAACTTGCTGGCAAGGATCCACCTGTCCTACCAGAATGAAATCCCTGATGGATGTCAGGAGCTGAGCTGTGGCCCCAGGAAGGGCAGGGCCTCTTCAAAGCATTCCCTGCTTGACACTCTGGTAGCCCTGGGACTCCAGCCATCTTGCCTGCCAGCCAGAGCTGAAAGGCCTTCTGTCCCCCCCCAGGCTGGGGCTGAGAGCCAGTCCCAAGATAATGGAAGGAGCTGAGGGCTCTCGTTCAGAGCCTTTCCTTCCCTGGGGAAGGGGCCCTGATGGGGAGGTAGTATGGTTAGGTTCACACAGCCAGCAAGTAGGCCTTTCCTCTCCCTGGGCTGGGAACTCAGGACTCTTTCCACATCCCCAGCCACCAGCCACCACCCCATGCCTCCTAGAGTGGGGAAGGGAGCTGCATAGCCACATAAAGGGGGAGCTAATGCTACTGGAAACATGCAGGTATCATGCAAAAGAAGCCAGAAGGAGAATCTTAAATGTGGGAAAATGCAGTAAAGAATGTTACAACAACATACTGTAAGAGTCTTAAAGCAATGAGTAATTTTGTAAAGAAATGTCAAGTATTCAAAGTAACTCAAGGTATAAAGATAGCACAGGAGAAACCTTCCGCTGAAGTCTCAAAATATTAGTGCTATGATTCGAATCTGAAATGCCTCCTAGAGGACATGTGCGGCAGGCTCAGTCACTATGGCACTGTCTGGAGTGGTGGAACCTTTAGGACGTGGTGGCTAGTGGGAGTTAGGTCATTGTGGTTTTGCTCTTGAAAGTATATTGGGTCCTCAGCCCCTTCCTGTGTCTCTTGGCTTCTCCTTTGCTCTGCTTCATCCTATACTCCCTGTCATAATGTTCTGCCTCACACAGGCCCACAGTGATGGGGACAAGTGACCATGGACTAAAACCATTAGCCAAAATAAACCTTTCCTTCTATTAGTAGCTTATCTTAGGTATTTTGCCACAGTTATAGAAAGCTAACTAACACAATTAGCAAAGCAAATGCAATAGAATATGAAAAGAATCCGCTATGATAAAATAAAAATGATCTAACGAAAGAATGTGGGCATGGATCATTGCATAAAATCCATCAGTGCGGTTCATGAAATTATTATGCAAAGAAAGAACCACCTCAAAAGTTCCCAGTAAATATTTCATAAAATATAATAACATGTTTAGTATAAAAAGCATTTGTTGATTAGGAGTAAAAGAAAATACCCATAATTAAACAAAAGGGATTTTATCATAACCAATAGGAAACACTACCATACTATATGGGAAATACTCAAAGGGAGTATTGAATGTCTTTGACAATTGAATGGAAATCTAGATGTCATGGCCACAGACATAAACATGTGAACATGCATTTGAAATTTTGTACAAATTTTGAAGGGAGTTATGGACTGCTTGAGGCCTTTTATACATCTGAAGGTCCTGATGTAAGGACTCTGAGTTACAGGCATGTAGGTCAAAGAAACAGGAATATGTGTATATACAGTTCTAGATTTAAATCCTAGCTCTGTCATCCAGCCTTGTAAGTCTGCGCAATTTACTTAACCTAAAATTTGTGGCTTAGTTTCCTTGCCTGAGGCTTACAATGGAACCCACCTCACAGTGTTGCTAGGAGGATACAGTAAGATTAGCATACGTGATGGTCCTGGCATATGATAAGTGCTTGATAAAGTCTAGCAATTGGCTACTATTCAAAGTAGTAGCATTCTTTCTGGAATAGGGTAAACTTTCCTAGCTCATCTGTGATCATTTCATATTGCATAAAAGGTCCTGTTCAATAAAATGGGCTAGAACATGATTTAAGCTATAAACATTAATACAGAAAAGGATCATTCATGCAAGAATGACTTTTAACCTAGACAGTATTAGAAAAACTGTAAAAACAAGTGTTCAATACATTCAACATATTTTCTCTATAAGGATAATAATAAGGTATAAAAGGTACAATTTCTACCCCTAATACAACAAAAAATTAGAGATGAACTTAAAAATAAATATGAATTCTGGCCAGGGAAATTGGGGAGAAAAAATAAATAGGAATTATCCAGATTGGAAAGGAAGTAGTAATTCTATCTCTGTTTACAAGTTAGGTGTCTTCTACATAGAAAATCCTAAGGAATCTACTAAAAATTATCCAAACCAAAAATTTTAGCAATTTGTTAAAATACAAGATGCATATACAAAAATCAGTTTTATTTCTGTGTTTACAATGAACAATTTGTAAATGAAATTATGAAAACAATTCTATTTACAGCATCTAAAGGCATAAATGCTTATAAATAAATTTAACAGAAAGTGTGTAAGAACATGGAGAAGCAAGTTTCTACTGCTAGACTATCACAATACGATACACAATGCTTCTGTTATCAAAGGTGTAGAAATTTCTCCCTATCAAATTACCAAGCCATTCTCTAGCATATTTTCCAGTGGACACCAACTAGCTATTTTCTAGTTCAGCTCAATTTTGATGCTATAAATATGGAGATAGTGTCATATTCTATAGTTTAAGGGCTCACAAGACAGCTGCCACTTCAGATTATGATCATAAATCTGAGCAGCTCATACTTTTGAATGGCTACAATAAGGGTTCTCATGACACCCTTCATGGGTTTTATTAGAACCTTTTTCTAGAATGGTGCACAGAACTTAGAGAATACACTTGCTGTTTTGTCATAAAGGACATTACAAAGAACACAGGTGACTAGCTACGTGCAAAGAGTGAGGTATGCATAGGGGGAGGTGTGTGAGATGGGGCACAGAACTGATGTGCCCTCTCAAGGCATGCTGCCTTCCAGAATATCTGTCTGTCCAGCTACCAAAAATTCCCCAAATCAAATCCTTTTGGATATTTATGTATTTCATTACATAAACATAGCTGGTTAAATGATTGGCCATAGGTGATTAGCGTAAATTTTAGCCCCCCTTCTCCCTAGAGGTTATAAATGCTCTAACTTTAAAATGTATAGAGGAAAACATGGGGATAAATTTTCATGACTTTAGATTCTTGGTGGATTTTAGATATAACACCAAAAGCTTAAGCAACAACAAAACATAGATAAATTGAATTTTATCAAAATTTAAAAATTTGTATTTCAAAGAATACTTCAAAACATGAAAAAGTGAACACCAAATGGGTGAAAATATTTGCAAATCCTGTATCTGATGAGGAACTTAGGGACAGAATAGAGAAGGAACACAACTCAATAATAAAAAGATAGCCCAACAAAAAATACGCAAAAGATCTGAACATTTTACCAAAGAAGATCCACAAAAGCACAGAAAGTACATGAAAAGATATTCACCAGCTCAGCCTCTTCCCGAACTGGTAGCTCATCCTTGTCATGCCTTTCCTCAGAAGGCTGAGACAGGAGGCCTGCCTGTACGTTTGAGGCCATTTATGAGAGCCTGTCATAAAAAGTGCGTGTGTGTGGGTCGGGGAGTTAGGGGCTCAGTGATAGACCACTTGTTCAGAACATGCATGCACTTTGATTCAATCTTGGTATTAAAACAGAAAACTATACAAAACACCCCAAATCAGACAAAGTAAAAACTGACAGATTTTCAACATCTGTAGTCGTTAGGGAACTGTAAATCAAGATCACTGTGAGAGGTCCCCTGGAATGAGTGAGAAAAAGGTGCATTAACAACCAGCACTAGCCAGGATTTGAAGAAATTGAGATTCTCACCAGCAAATGGGGATGTAAAGTGGAGCAGTCACTTTGGAAAACAGTACAGAAGTTCTTTACGAAATGAAACATAAGTTTTACTTATTTGACCCAGCAAGTCTGTTTCCACAAAAATTGAAAGACATTTACATAAAAACATGTGTATGAATATTCATAATAGCCTGACTTATAAAGAGCCAAAAGATGAAAACAAGTACAAGGCTCATAAGATGAAAAGTGGATAAACAAAATGTAGTGGATTTGTACTTGGCCATAAAAAGGAAGGAAGTAATGATCTATGTTTTATACATGATTAAATCTTAGAAAAATCATGCTAAATGAAAGAAGCCAGACACAAAAAGTGACATAAGAATCTATTTATACAAAATACCCAGAGTAGGAAGACAGGCGGCAGATGGCTGTCTTGCGCTAATTGGGTGTGGTCAGGTATTAAGGGCACGGGCTCTCTTATTTAAGAGAATGGAGATGTTCTATATTTGCGTGTGCTGATGGTTGCACAACTTCGTGAACATACTCAAAAGAACTGGATTGTGTACATTAAATGAGTGAGTTACATGATGTGTAAATTGAAGCTTAATAAATGTGCTACCAAAAAAACCAAGTAGATGTGCAAAAGAGTAAAGAAAGCAGTAATAATAAAGTCAGTGAAGGACATGCAAGAAAGAATTAAGGAAATAGTGATTTTTAGTTTCTTGAAAAACAAGACAACATTTTAAGGCTAGCGGTTTTTTTCCAGATTCATCTACAAATTCAAGTCCACTGAGAATTTTCATGGAAGTTATTTGGAATTTGATAAATTTATTATAAGTTTCATTGAAAGGAATAAATGTTTAAGGGTAGTATAGACATTTTATAAATAAAACAGCAATGAATGTCATCCTTTTGCATGTAAAAATATATTATAAAGGCCCAGGGGTGAAATAAGCTGGCAGAGCACAGGGAAAGACAGACAGAACGTCGGAGAGCTAAGAAGCAAGAGCTGGCCTTCTGTATACGATAATGGCGGTGAATGTAGCGTCCCAAATTAGTGAGGCAGATTATTCGCTAAATAATAGGGCTTAATGGCCCAAATTGTATAAATCAGATTTCTTCCACAGGCCATGCATCAGAACACATTTAAAAAGAAATAAAATGTTGTGAAAGAGAAAACCTGAAAGGAATTAGAAGAAGATATAAGAAACTAATCGATAAACGTGGTATCGGGAAGTCCATTTTCAGCCAGCTGAAGAGAAGTTGCATAGATTTGTTCACATAAAAACTAAAACTTCCACATGGCTGGAGGCCTCCAGCTGAAAAGATAGGATGGGAGAAAAGGTTAAACATTTCTGTATTTGAGAACATTTTAAGGTCTGGCGCAAACAAAATGCTTTAAAACTCAGTAAGGAGAAGATATGTCTGCATGGCACTTAAAAGTCATGGATGTAAAAAACACGCGAGTTCAGTTTGGCCTGAGAACATCTTTGTTTGCTATCAAAGATTTTTAAAAACAGAAATATAAAAGTCTTCAGCAGGAACGATACTCTTAAATTTAGGAGCGAGTGCAGGGTGCTGGGTGCTAGGTGGATGATCACTGGAGAGAGAGCTCAGCAGAGCAGAGCCTGAGAGCCCTGTGAAGACGATGCTTGTTCGACTCTTAGACATCAGGTTCTGTTTTGGGTCCAGGTGGGTCCAGGTTCTGGGTGATGACTCAACTTAATTGTTTTTTAACCTTATGGTGGTGAGGAAGCAATATACACTCAATGGAATCTATGCTTAAATTTTAATTTGGCTCTTTTCTCATGCTAGTGATATTTAGTATGATCCTCCCTGGAGCTGCCGGGCAATGGGAGCTGCAGGTTGCCATCAGCCGTACTGTGACAAGAGGAAACAACCAATGTTCAAGGTACACTGAATGCAATAACATGAGATGTACAGTATACCTTATTATAAAGTAGGCTTTGTGTTACATGACTTTGCCCAACTCTAGGCTACTGTGTTTGAGCAGGGTTAAGGTAACTAGATTAAGATACGTGGTTAGCAGGTTAGGTGCATTAAACACATTTTCAATCTAGTGATAGTTCCTATTTACAGTGGATTCCTGGAACATGACTGTCATAAATTGAGGACCATCGGTACTTGCAAACACAGGCTTATCTAGTTATCACAGAGACTTGGAAGGATTAGCTAATTTAACAAACATAACCCAGATCATAGGAGTAGAATTGGGGTTTGAACCCAGCCAGCCGCCTCCAGTGGTTTGGTGGCCTCAAACCACTTTCCTGAAGCTGCCGTCCAGGCTTTCCTCTGCCTTGTTTCTTATGCCAGAAAGGAGTACTCTCATGAACTCTGCTCCTCTCCTGTCACACAGGCCAGGTCTGTCCACTGAGAGCAGATCCTCACGGTACATGCCTGGCTGCACACTGGGCACCCTGCTCACCCTGGCCACTCAGGCCCCAACCTATCATGTAGTACCCCTGATGCTCAAGGAGGGTCTTCCCCATTCTGTTCACTAACCTATGTGCCAGCTGTCTCTGGAAGTACTCTTATAGACACTCAGAAATGTGCTTTACCAGTTTTCTATACATTTTTAACCCAGTCAAGTTGACGACTGAGACTCCCAATCATGTTGACTAAAGGATGGATGGATGATAGTGTGGATGTGCTGGACAGGGACGTCACTCCTGCCACAGGTGGGATGGAGCAGGGTGGCCCAAGCTTCCATCTTGCTGCTCAGAGTGGTGTGTAGTTTAAAACTTATGAATTGCTTATTTCTGGAATTTTTCACTTAATATTTCCAGAACATGTTTGACTGGAGATCACTGAAATTGTGGAACATGAAACCTTGAATAAGGGAAGAGTTCTTTATGCAGTAATTATATATTCATTGTTGAGGGTGGGGAATCAGGGAAGTGTGGCAAAAGGTTAACAATAGATGACTCTGGGTAAAGAATAATGGGTAATTTTTGGACTATATATTCTTCCAATTTTTCTATAAATTTGAAATCATCTCCATTTAACCATAGCTTCTTGTCATAATATTATTAATATTTCCTTCTACAGATTCCATGGTTTTCTAGCATTTTAACGAGATTACTTTGTAGATGCTTTCCATAGTTTACATCTTGTTTTCATTGTAGGTGATTTCAGCAAATATGCTCTTCTCTGTGAGTGGAGTTTCCTGACAACTTCTTAATGTGGCCTTTGATGAGCATGCAGTCTCTGTCTCTGCTGATCCAGAATCTTTCAGAGGCCCCCTTTCCCATGTATTCACACTTGAGCAAGACAAGAGGCATCTGGGCCTGGTGCTCTTGGTAAACAGAGTAGATGGGCACTCTGGGTTCTCCTCCCTCTGTGTCTTCAGAGGGTTACTTGAGTCCATATCTTGCCAATTTCTTGGTAGCATGGAAAATCTAATGTCATGAGTCTCTGCTGTCCTTAGAACAGGGTCTCCTGAGATCCAGTGGTATGTGGTCTTTCCATAAAGGACTTGGTGTATTCTAGCTTGTAGTATTTTCTGGGGCTTCCCTTGTGAGAGGACAGCTATCACCCAGAGTGCAAGACTTCTGGCCCTCATTGACACCATAGGTGTGTCATTTATCATCTCTAGAGGGCTCTTCTTGGGTTTCCAAAGTAGTGCCGGAGCTGAGGAGTGGGGTGGGGAGAAGAAAGAAAGACATGGAATAGAAGGATGTCCACATGCACCTGTCACACACTGGGCCTAGGGGAGCCTTTCATGGGCTGTTGAGCAATATTTCTGATTTACAACACTGTCAAAACTTCACTATGCTTCACAAGAATTGTTTCTTCAGTGTTTGGGTAAGGGAAATTGTGTCAGGAATTTCTGAAGTTTGCGGTCATTCTTAGTATTAAACTGTCTTTCTTCAAAGCACCCCCTGGATTCCAGAGAAAAGAAAGGGAGGGAAAGAAAAAGGGAGGGAGGGAGGAAAGAAGGAGGGAAGGAGAAAGCAAGAAGGAGGGAAATCAGGGGAAGGAGGCTCAGAGGGAGAAGAAGAGCAGGCAGAGGCTGCTGGAAACAGAAAGGTTGGCTGACAAGGTTATGGATTTTTGTCTGTGACCAGACTTCTCTCTAGTGATATCCTCACCCTGACATGCTGGAATGCCCTCTCAATTCTGAATAAGAAATCATTCCAGGGTTAACATGACATTCAAGGTTCTTCCTGGTCCCCACGGTATAGCAGATTCTTAATAATGGGAAAAATCATGGCCATGCTATTAGCTATTGGTCCTCCTCCCCACAGGGGGTGGTGGAAGGAGAAGCAGAGAGTTCTCCCACCCTCCCATGGCAGGAGTGCCATGGCTCTTACTCAAGGAGACCTTAGGGGGAAGAGCAGGGTTGGGTTGAGGGAGGGGAAGGCCCAAGGACTCTCATTTTCCTGGAGGTAGATGGTGGACCAGTCTCTGTGGTGAGCTCTGTGATTGGCAAAGCTTGGAACATTGTAGGGGAGAGCACAGAAGGTAGAAACAAAGTTTGCATGAGACTGGGTCAGTCCAAGGCCTGGCAGGGATGTGATGGAGACCACTACGAAGCATCCCTGAGCAGGACTTAAATTAATCAATTGGTTTTTCATGTTCACTTATGAATCTGTCCAAGGCCTAGGCTCCTTGTCTGGAGGTAGATGGTGAACTCGTAGTGAGTGAACCTCTGTGAGTCATTAATCCCAACTAAAACCTGTAATGGCAGATGAAGCCAGAAAGCCTCAAAGGATAAGATCACAGCCAAGTACACCTGGGTCCAATCTCCACTAGATAAAGACGATAACCTCAGGCATCTCGCTCCTGGATGGATTAACTTAATCCTTATTAAGGATTAATTTAATACCTTACTTGAAGAAGTGCTTGAGAGATTCCACCTTTCTTGACTACTCCCCTCCATCTGTCTGATAACCAAATAAATACAGGCCACCCAGAGAAGGTCTTGGCCGTAGCCCTGAGAGAATCTTGAATTCTGTGAAAGGGCTCTGATCCTCCCAGAGCCCTGAAATCATTCCCTTTGCCTCTTTTTAGTTAGCCTTTGCTTTACAATAATTTGGGAGATTGCGGACCTGATAAGCCTGCAGTAATCCGATAGGGATGGTCACTGGAAAAAGCACCAGAAAACAGTAAAAAGAAGGAACTGATGGTCTGTAGAGTGCGGGCAGCAGGCAAGGGTCAATGAGGGAGGAGTCCTAGAGTCACCGTCTGGCCTAACAGATGAAGGAGAGGAAGCCGCCTCTGAAGATGAGCCTGTAGGGTCAGAATGAGGGCAGGACAGTACTGCCCCTGACTTGTACTTCTTATTCTCCTGCTCGCCAGTGTCAGAGCATTTCTGTGTCCAGCATCAGGGTAGCCTGGTACTCATGGGAGGGAGATGGTCAGGAGGGGAGCCCAGGAGTGCAGATGCCTACTGAATACTGACTGTATGTCAGGGACCGTTCTGTGTGTTTCACATTATTAATTAACTTAGTGCCCACTCCTCCTATCAGCAAAGGGTTATCAATGAACCCATTGCATAGAGGAGGAAGTTGAGGCACGGTGAAATCCCCATCAGATGGGCACTGTTATCGACTTTGCTGTGCACCTGGGAAAACCAAAGCACAGAGAGGTCTAGACCTTGTCTGGGAAGAGTACACTGGGATTTGAATCTAGAGAATGTGGCATCAGAGAATGTCCCCCTAGTCCCTGTCCCTGAGCAAGCCTGGCCGGGGACTCAGGGGTTATTCCAAAGGGATCCACCTCCAAAGATCTTGCATGTGCGATATCCTTACCTTCTACTTCTGCTCCCCTCAATGCCTCCTGTCCCTCCAGACTGATCTACCTTCTGCTCCTGCTCAAGCCTCCCAGTCTTGTCCAGGCTTCTCAGTTCTCTCTGATCTCTCGCTCTTCTTGCTTGTCTTCACATGCAGCCTGAAGCAACCCCTGCTGCAGATGCCCTTCACCTACAGCAGAGTCTCCCAGATTTCAGCCATTTCCTTGTCAAGGTCATGGGTTGCCTCATATACTTAAGCCACCTGTAGTGTTATGTATTTAACCTTGTTCTTCAAATCAACCCCCTTCTTGAATGTATTTGAAAGGAAATCTCATATCTTGCCTATAAATGGAAAACCAATGCTTTTCTAATCAACCTTAAATAAATAGAAAACTATTCAAATGTAAAAGACTCACTCAGGGTCCCCCTATAACTAAGAACTTTGCTTCACAGCACCATTTGAAATTGTACATTTATTTGTGATGATGTACATGGTAGGCTGTGGACATTCAATCTTTCAGTGATGAGTAGAAGCAAAAGAAAATAAATAGCCTGAGATGAAGAAAAATGCTGAACAAAGTGCAGATCATCTCTCTGAAAAGGTTCTGCTTCTAGACAAGAGTCAAAAGACCTCTCATGAGTTGCAGTTTAAATAGACATCTCCAAGTTGGTCATCTCCTGCAGTGATATTGGCAACCTCTCCAAACCCTTGTTCATCTTTTTATTTACCTGTGAGTTGTCTGTCTCCATCACTATGACAAATACCTGAGATATTAAACTTATAAATGTTTTTTCTGGCTCATTGTTTTAGAGGTTTTAGTCCATGGTCTTTTGGCTCTGTTGCTTTGGGTGAGGCAGTTCATCACGGTGGGAGGTCGTGGGGGAAGTAAAAGAGAAAGAGGGGGGCCAGGGCCTCAGTGTCCCCCTCAAGCACATGCCTCCAGTGACCTGACTTCCTCTCCTAAGATCCATGTGCTTCAATCTATATCAAATTCCATTAAGCAAGGCTTTTGTTTGTCGAATATTTTTTTAGAGCTACTAGATAAATTTTTACTACCTAGATGAACATACAAGTTTCATCTTTCCCTGTGTTCTTCAGAAGTCAGGAGGGCTCTAGTCAGAGTTACAAGATAGACTCAATAGTTAATGCAAAGATGGTATTATATTTATCGACAGCATGAAGTTTTAAGTGTTTTTTTTTTTTTTCTGGTCAAATCCATTCACCTTTTCCCTTATTGTTTCAGCCTTTCATTGTATGTTTAATAACCTTCCCCCCAACCAAGATTGTATAAAGATCTGCAGAACTATGCTTCTAATGCTTTTATGGTTTTGTGTTACATTTGAATCTTTAATCCATCTAGAATAAGAGGCAAAAATCTAACTTTATCTCATTCCAAGGGCTTGGCCCTTTGCCCAAACTATTTATTGAAAAAAATCCTATACTTGCTCCCTAATTCGAAATGTTGTCTTTTCATGCATTAAATGTTTGTATAGCTTTAGATTGACACGGAGAGTTCCTATTCTGTTTCATTGCATTCTTGCACCAGGAGCTCAAGGTTTAAAAGATCTTAGCATTATCATCTGATAAGATAAACCTCACTCCCCACCCACTTTGTTTTCTTTTCAAACATTTGCTAAAATGTGGGCATTCATAATAATATGTCTTTCTGTCATGGGGCCATGTTGGATCTCTCCATTTACTAAATCATACATTTCAGGTAAGAGTTGGGGATTTCTGACTTCAGGTCCTGTGTGTGTTGCCTTGTTTAGTTTATTCCTAGGAATTTCTAATTTCTTATTGAATTGTGAATGGGATCTTTTTTCCCCCCAATATATTTTGTTACAGCTATTTTGGGGCATTTGGCAAGCCACAAGGTTTTGTATATTTATTTTGTAACTGGTTACTTACTGAATTCTCTTTTCAATTGGAATAGCTTCTCTCCCCTTGTGGCTTTCTTTGGATGTTTTACTTCCGTACACTTTTTTGGGCACTGGCATCCTGGGAGGAAGGCCGGGGCCCTTCACATGGCCTTTCTACTGCAGCTTGGGGAAGAGACACTTTGCCCTCCATGAGCATTCAAGAGCTCATCTCCAACCAAAATATTTTCTCTGTGAAGGAGCTTGTTTTACGTCAGTTAGTATTTTGGTCGAGAATTACAGAATGTACTTCACAACAAGTTAAAAACACTGCTTTTTAACACCAGACCTTTTCCAACAAGATCAACAACAAATGTGTTACTTTTCTCACACCTTGGACATGTAGGAAAATGTGTACTCAGGGAGCTGGCCCGGCGCCCGCCTGGGGAAGGTGCCAGGTTGGATGAATGCTCTGGGCAGGGGCTCGGCTTGCTCTTCTTTGCTGGACTTTGAATAGCTGCTAAGAGTCTCTCCAGAGCTCATGGGCACCCCATGTCCATGGAGCGCAAGCCAGGGCTGCTGGCAGCCCTTACCCAGGGGGACGGCTCCTTGTGCAGCGTAGAGAGAGTCTGCCCGCTCTGTGCGTTGCTGCATGTTTTGTTCGTACCATCTCACTGAGGAGCCTGGTAACCTGATGAGGAAGCGCCACTTTCCAAAGATGAACTGCGGGAGACATGTGTTTAAAATGGTTTTCTCCAGGCTTCATGCACATTCAGGGACAGAGCTTGGGTTTTTATCTCAGGAACTGTGTGGCTGAGGACTTCGAGCATTTTTAAAAATAGGAGTTACACTTACCATTATTTATATGTATTTGAAATGAAAACAGAGAGAATGTTAAATCACAAAAACACACAGCAAACCTCACATCAGCTGTCACACCTCGTACCTAAGTTGCTGCTCTCCTCTCAAGAGCAAATGAAAGTGAGGGAAGGAAGTAGTATCAAAGCATTATCAGTCCGGAGACCCCTTCAAAACCCCACTCCAGGGGCTCCAAGGCATCCGGATCACTTTGAGAACCAATTAGTACTTTCAACTCCTGAAACCCAGGGCTGTTTTGAGAAGAAATCCGCACACCTTAGAGTCCCTGTGTTGGAAGGATGGGCTCAGATGAGCCAGTTGTGCTCAGGACAGTGCGAGGAAGATGGAGGAGATCAGGGAGAATCAGTACATGTTTTCCAAGTGACTGCCGCGTGGATCAGGTTCTTGGGGCTGGCTCCATCCTCCTGTCTGCAGCCTGTGGAGGGAGATGCCAAGACCACAGTGGCCCATGGACACTGAGAGCAAGGAAAAGGCTTGCCCGAGATCATAGAGCTGGCGAATAGCTTTAGGAGGCTGAGCAGGCAGAGTGACCTGCTAGGGTGACTCTCCGACCTGCCAACCCTTGCTAGCCCACGCGAAGGCCCTGATCTCATATTTTGGCCTGATGGTTAATGGACCAAGAAGGGCCTGGTAGGGCTCACTGTTTTGTCCTCCTTCCATCACTCGGTGAACATTTAAGCATCTCCTCTGTACTCTGCAGGTTAACCCAGGAGGCAGGTATTAACTAAAGGTTGAACAAGTAGAGAACACTGGCCTGTGCAAAGTGCACTCATCTCCCTGGCTTTGGAAAGGAGGCTTCTGCAGGCCAGCCACGCAGTTTCCCCACCGCACCCCCTGCCCCAGACCACCAGCCTTTCCCCTGCATTTCTTCTGCTGAGACTGCTTGCCATCCCCTGCTGTTTACTCCCAGCCCCACCTAGATGCCCTCAAAAACACAGCAGCGCACTTGGGCCCTGCCCTGGCCAAGATCGACAGGACCTAGAATTAAGTCATCTTTTCCCTCTGCTCCTTCCCCGCCTCTCGGATACAGCTGTACAGGTGGCATCTCTCGCTGCCTGCCCCAGTCATGCTGGTCGTCTGCCTCACGCAGACCCAGCTTTCCCGTCCTGCTGTTCTCCCTTCCCACTGGGACCTGCCAGGTTTGCCCATCTGTTCTTGTTGCCACTATCTCGGTATGTGGAGGGGGCCATGCTCCATCACATGCCAGAGCGTCTTAACCAGCCTGGTGAATACCCAGCCCGACTCCCTCCTATCTCCGTGGGCCACACTGACCACAGGCCTCGCACAGGTGAGATATAGGTCCTGTTCTCTGGGAAGACGCAGGTCAGTGGGGAGACAAGATCCCCTCAAGTCGTGCAATGATGCACACAAGTGCTGAGTCAAGTGACAAGGGCCCCAGAGATCTTTGGAGGAAGGTAATCCCGAACTAAGGGACATGTGGTCCAGGTCTTCCTCAGAGGCATCTGCTACTGCGGTCAAAGGGAGGAGGAAGGAAGATGGCAGACAGGAGAAGAAATGACGCATCTCCTCCATCTCAGTCCTAGTTTCCTCATCTATACAAGAGGAGTGATAGTCCTGGCAGGTAGGAGGCTGGGAGCCAAAGGGCTTGACCTACTTGTGCTGCCTAAAGTCTCCCTGGCTACCCTGATCCCCGCTCCTTTCACCCTGCTGCATCATGGTCCTATTCCCAGCCTTGGTCACAGGGCCTCGCGGGGGAGACTGAGCTGCTTCAAGCTTCCTGAATCCCCAAGGTTTCGGCTACATATCCAGTCTTCAGTAGAGGGTAAATCCAGCCAGCCCCAGGCACCCCTCCAGGCAAACTTTGGTGGAGGCCTGGGCCAGGCTGCTCACTAAACAGCTCACGTGCTCTTCGCATTTCAGCTGCTGGGGCCTGCGCCAGGGTGCACTGGAGAACACACAGCCCGGAGCCCAAGAAACCCTTCTTTCTTCCCTTTTAATCACTAACTCTCCACTTTGTCCCCCCTTCCCTTGCTTTCGGGAATGTTATGAATGGAATGTATGAATTCCAGCCTGAGAGCACAGCCAGGAATGCAGGCCCTGGTGACCTCCCTGCTCAGGGCTGCCCCGCGGCCCCCCAGCCTGTGTTCTAGGGACCCAGCCCACTTGCTTGATACAAATACGTGGACGGACTCCCTACATCTGCCATGAGAGATTCAGAGGGCAAGCGCCTGACAGTGAGGTGATGAAGTGTGTGAGACCAAAAGCACACATGTGAGAAAGGTTTGTGCTTGTACTGTTTGATCAGTTTTCCATGCTCGTATCTTCTACTCTGAGCAACTACTTTGAAGAAAACAATAAGCCATGAACTAACCATTGTTACTCTCCTTCTATCTTGGGTTGAAATTTTATATCATTGCTTTTAGTGGGTTTTTTTCTCTTTAAAATTAAAAAAAAAGCACACATGCTGCCAGGACCCTTCTGGGCCATCCGCACACCTGTGCCCAGGGGAAGCCCACACAAGCACCCCACAGTGCAGGACGCACATGCAGCAGAGGCTGCACATAAAAACTCTGCAGCTGGAACACAGGTGCACTGGTGCAAGCACATCCATGCAGTGCTCTTCACCAACATCTGCCTGCAGTAGAGGGCAGCTATACACACAAAGAGATGCCTTCATGCCAGGCGCTTACACACTACGAACGCCTTACACACACAGCCCAGTGATGTACACACAAAGCACAGTAGGTTGCACATCTACACCAAGAGATCACACACATACATGCTGTGGCCCATACACATAGGTACACACAATGGAGCATGCACACACGAGACCTCCAGATACAACTTCCTTCTCCTTGGTGGACAGGTGGATCCACAGATGACCTAAAGTAGTGGACACAGCATGCGAGTCTCTGGTCCCTTAGACAGTCCCCAGAGAGGGACATCTTTGATTCTTTCTTGAGTAGTACACTGGCCCAGGCCGTTTCATAGGACTGAGCCCTCTTCTCCCATGGTGGTGGGTCAGGAAGATGTACAGAGAGGCTGGTAGGCACAGGCAGGGTGGCTGTTTCCACATTCTTATGTTTGTGTGTTTCTGTTTGTTTAAAGACTGGAAGATGTTGCTTGGAGAACTAGAGCCAGTGAGGCCCCTGGGTGTGACCTAGAAGGGCTGTCCTTCCCCACCACTGCTCCTGGTTGAGGATGGCTGTTGGCCAGCCCTGGTGTCTATGCCAGCTCTAGCACTTCCAAAGAACACTCCCTCTGAATACTGTGCTCTCCCATGGAATACAGAGTAAACACAAGCCTGTGGGTTTCGTGGAACCATGGCCTCTTGCCAGACCTTGCATCCATCCATCCATCCATCCATCCACCCATCCATCCATCCACCCACCCACCCACCCATCCACCCACCCA